>JAZGTK010002311.1:22248-32514 GCA_036877625.1 Ambastaia sidthimunki
TATATATATACACATACATACATACATACATACATACATACATACATATATATACATTGTATATATTGTAGACATTTGTAAGACATAAGGGAATGGTCTCCATCTTAATGTTTTCAATAGCTTTATGGGATGTTGTAAAACAATAATTTTTCACTGTATCTGGTATAATCACATTGATTGAACTTGTTGGTTGGACAATGTCAGACTAAGCATTGATTATTTAATAAACTCTTCCATTGTCATCTTATTCCATTGTCACTTCGTCTCGTACATGCTGTTTTTGCCCTCCATCACTGAATCTGCCTCATGGTGGAGTTGAAGTGTTAAGTCTCAAAAAATTTACCATCTTTGATTAAGGGACAAAATCATTTGTCTAAAAAAGGAGTCTAGTGAGACTTAGTGCAAGGCCTAGTGAACTGGACCTCAACCTTTGGATCTGTTTGGATCTATCACCATCATTCACCATCATGTGAGGCAGCACAGCAATGAGATATACGATCATTAGTTACACACCTAATATGCATCCTTCACACCTCTAAAAAGCTCTTACTGTCACTGACTTAAAAAGGGAAAGAAATATGTTATTGCCCAATGTGTGATTTATATCTGACCGAACGACTTTAATACACATCACATCGTAAATACGTCTTACGAGAGCCTTCCTAGAACACTGCAGGAGAACATTCTCAATCTTTAGTGAGGCCATATCTCATACTCTCATGACTATTAATTCGGTCATCGAATGTAAACATCGAACATCGAATTGTCATTTCTCTTGAGCAAAGCACAATCTTTCCATATACCCAATTAAAGAGTCCTGCCAGGGCAGTTTCAATATTTTAAACAATGCACTGTCATGGAGCAGCTCCATAGAAACAAATGACACCTTACAGTTTGATGCACTGCTATGTCAGGCTGTTCAAGGGCCAAGAGGAATGAACCAACAACTAAAGGAAAAATATTTATCATAAAGTGGGTGAACACAAAGAACTTTTCCTGGCCTGCATTTAAGTTTGCATACTTTTACTGTACACCAAAAGTATGTAGGTTGGTTTACAGGTAATTAAGAAGTACTTAGATAGTAAAACAGTGTTAGTATTGTAGCCTGGTCTATCTGTTTCTACTGTATCACAGTCTGTACTGTATTGTACAATGTATTATTTTGTGAATTATACTCTGTTGTGTATTACATTGTTTCACATATCAGATGTGTATGCCTTGTACATATCTTAAGGCTGTAACACACAACAATTTACACAAAACAAGTCTGAGTAAGGCTTACTCAGCAGTTAAAAACTGTTATGCATGCCTTGCTTCCTGGCAATGTTTATACAATACACAAAAACTAAGCATCACATTTGCATTTATTAATTCAGTAGACATTTTAATTTAACACAACTAACAAATGATACTGATTTTGAATACTGATTTTAGGTAAAACTTCTGTACCTTATTGACTTTCCATTTATTGCCCTTGAGAAATCCAGTACCCTTGGGAAAGGACATATACAGAAGCAGATATACAAAACAAGGTCTTGAGATAATCTGTATATCCAAAGGACATTGATTCAGTATCAGTCAGTTTAATTGAATGTTCCACTGGAGACAGCAGCCATGTTGCTCATATTTTTTCTGTGTCTCAGTGACGAGACCATCTGTTTTGACATTTGCAATCTCCTTGATTATGGTTGAATGAAAATGTATTACCTTTTCAATATCTCAATTGTTTCTTCCAGACAGCATTGAGAATAAATGGAGAGCAAATGTAGCCTACATCTCCTGGATCTCAGATTTGTATCCTAGAGAAACCATGTTTCATTGAAAATGTCTGAAACAGAGCCCAGATTTCCTGAAGTCTGTAAACAAAAGTCATCGACTTCAACACAATCTGAAAAATGTATCATTATATTCTTAGGCAGCCTTTCAAGATCTCTCATGAGAGTTATATTGCTTTTATACAACAATTTTATACAAATCCAAGGAGTACATGTTTGACACAAGCATGAACAGTTATTTTTGTGTAATGTTGCTTTGCTATTAAAAATACTGCAAAATGAAGCCAAAGCAATTTCAATTATTGTATGTTACAGACTAATTAATGAATATTGTCTGGAATCGTGGAAAGTGTTCCAGTGCTGTTACGCTAAATATAAGCATTCTTAAAATGCTGCTTATTCAATTAGATTTTAGGACCATAACATGCTGTATAGAACCTAAACTAAGAGGTTCTATATTTTGTAGTTTAACAATATTGCTGTACTAAATCTTTATGAATTTAAAAAGCAAAGCACAGACTGCTCTCTTCTTAAGAGTAACCAGCGTTGCTCAATGCCTGGAGAAATACAACTTGACTGTCACTTTCATCTCGTTCCCCTCTTGCCCTACACCAGACAATGACGTAACACACTTATCTACCTCAGTGCACCGGCCAAGAGGTCGTGAGACACTAACCAAAGAAGACAAGATGTTCCCCTTAACGTGAGTCTCACTGCACAAAAGCGTGTACGTGTAGAGCACCAAGTTACAGAAAATCAAAAGTTCAGCTGGCCTACAGTGCTATTATTAATTCAATAAGCTCAGTGATAGAAACCAGTCATGCGTGAATTGAAACACATGCAAAAAGACTTGAAACTTGATGGATTAAATTTTAGACTAACTGTATTTATGCTGTGTTGATGGTGAATACAATGCTTAAACTGGTTCATCATTTGGACCATCACCAACCAGTGCACACCAGCCTGGACCAACATAAAAATTTACCCAGCAAACACAAAATGTTCCCTTTACATTAGTGTTTGGTTCTCTTTTGGTTCTTTTTGGGAACAATAATAACATTCTAAGAACGTTCTTTATAGGATTTATTTCTGCAACTCCCAGAACATTTTAAAGATAGCCTAAAAATAATTTTTACAGAATGTTCTCTAATGGTTATTTTTGAGTTGTATTTTACAACCAAAAGGTGAAAAGAACATTCTGGTAATCAAACATTGCTGGGTATAGAAGCTGGTCTTTTAATCAGCCTGCCCAATACTCATGTGAATGAAACACCAATGGGATCTAATTGTTACTCCTAGACTGCGGAATAATCTCACATCTGTCATCTCTAGAGTGTCAGATCACATCTCAACAATACACCAAACTAAAACACATTTGCTAAGATACCAAAGTCTGTGAAGTCAAACGATTTCAATATGATCTTAAAAATGTTGTCAGTTTCCTCTAATACCAAATTATCTGATTTGTGCTATCCACATGAATTATAGCATCGCTCTACCAGCTAAGAAATGTTAGCAGCTACATCTGAGACGGTCCATTAATTCTTCTGAGCTATGAAAGAACATCTGAGCAATCAAATAGTCCTCTGCGTAAATTCTATTCAATACCTCATTCTTTTTCCAAGTCAAAAAGTGCCCAAAAGGTTAATCTGTGGTAAACACAACTTTAAAAGCAGCCTTGTGCATACTAACCAAGTCGATGAGTTTTGATTTAAGAGGTGCTATGAGAGCAGAGAGCAACAACAAAACAAGTTTTACATATTCAAATCATTCACTGCCACGATTAGCTATGAATAATTATCATGTGAAAGCTTTTTAGCATATTGAACTGAAGTGACATGTACTACGTGCAGGAGTCTCATGATACCAGAGAAACCATGCCGTACAATCATCTGTTTTTATGAACCTCGCTCTCCTGTCTCCATGGACAGAGCTAATTCAATGAACCATCAGGTCATTAACAGAGAACAGAATAGCAAGCTTATCTTTGTAAAAACTCATTACCCACTGTACCTCTGTCTTTGTGCAATATGTTGACATCGTTTTCATTTAAAAAGGTTAATTTGACAGATAGAGATGCATGAAATGATCGCAGGTTGCAGGTGGTTTGCAATTATGTGCTGTCATTTGTAATGAAAACAATAGCTGCATAATCAAATTACTAATCTATGTCTCTGGGTAAACGGCGCGTGTATTACACCTCAGTAATACTAGAGGAGGATAAGGAAAAGCAGATAAGCTTCATGTGAATGTGGGGCAGTTTAAAGAAAATTAACAGTTTAGTTAATCATTATGTATAGACAAGACAGTCTACACAGCAACAAATGCTTTGTGAAGTGTGACACTGGAGTGTGAGAGGATTGTGTGAGAGCTCTGAATATTTTAAGACGAGTTAGAACAGGAAGTCTTTAAAATTGGAACAGAAGCCTTTTTTGAGAAAGCTGTTTATTCAGATTAGGAATTCTTCTGATGTGGAGCAGAATGTAAGAGAGTGATTCTAGTGCAAAGATCTCTTGAGATTTCAGACAAGAATTAGAAACAGGGGTGCTGCTTTAAGCTTTGAGAATTTATCATGTGCAAGACAAAAATATGTTCTAAGAATGTTTGCTCGCAATATTTCAAGACCTTCTACCAAATATTAGTAATGTTACACAAATGTTTCGTAAACATTTTAGGAATGTGTTGTCCTGACATTTACATAATCTTAAAAAAAAACTTGAAAATTATGCACAAATTGTAACTTGCACAATACATAAATATGGGCTGTTGTTTGTGTTCTGTGCTTATATTATGTGGCAGTTGTAGACATACAGACATAGTGTAATTTTGTTCTCAATAGACTCACATATTATGTTTGATCTATATTGATTTTATACCTATCATTACAACTGGACATATGTCATGGTTTATAAATGACTGGGTCAAGGGTTCAGTTGATACGAGCAACATGCTTCATTAGTTATGAGACAAAAAACAAGAAAGCAAATATCTGAATAATTATATCAGTTGTTAAATATTGAATGATTTAAAGAAAGTGAAGTGAGTTTTCACTGGATAACTTCTGCTTTTTTTCTCTGTTATGTTTTGTAAAAGCTTTGATGGCAGTTTATATTTTCAAAATGTTAATACGTTGAATTTAATTTATATACATGCATTGTCTAGGGTGTATAAACACAAAGCTATACTACATGTATAATATATTTTGGCAATGTATATTTGTTCCTCAACAGCAAAGTCTTGAGATGCTATGAAATAAAGTGTTAGCGCCATCTTCTGGATAAAAGACAGAAATTAACCGGACAACACTATTATTTCTGCCTGATCTGTTTATAGCAAGATAATACAAGTGATTTAATCATATTAAATCAATTTAAAATCAAGCTTCTCATTTACAATATAGAACCAAATTTGAAAAACGTTATTTACTCATTTAAGGAAAAATGTATAGGAGTTATGTGACTTAAGTTATGTCTTAAATTCAGATAAGATGGATGCTTTTAAAAATGTTTTTATGTATGTTGTTGTTATTATTCCACTTAATTTAATTAATTAATTAATTTCTTTTACTTAATTTAATTTTTATTTATTTTTATTTTATTAAATTTTATTTTTTCGTTTACTTTTATTTAATTTTTATTACTTTAATTTTGAATACGTGTGCTTTTCATTTGAAACCAACCCCTGACGTCATTTGTTTTGCTCTGTCGCGGAAGTGTGTTTATGTTGCTGTAGTGACGTCACAGGGCAGCTCCGCTGGGCCGTCAGATAGCACACAGAAGCATCTTCATCATCATTATTATCATCATCAGTACTCAAGTGACAGCTGTCATCTGCAGCAACAGTCTTCTGTACATCATCCGATTATTTTCGGTAAGTCCTGGATAGTCCGGATGCAGTGAAACTAAAGCAGGAATGTTATAGTTGAAATCACATTGTTCACACATAAACACCCACAAACTCTTCTGATCGGGTGTTTTAACATTCATCACACACCACTGCTGTGATATTAATACATCTGCTTGTGATGAGTTTTCTGGCATCTGCTGCGCAGATCATCTTTTACTGGAAACATAAACAATGGCCACTTTTCATGCACTGTCTGTTTAGAGAAAAATAATATTTTAAGTAAAGCTTTAAAAAAAGTAATTGTTTTTATATTTATGAAAATAACATTGTAAATGTACTGTGTCAATATATTTTAATATCACTTTCTCTTTTGAGTCCTAGGCTTGTACTTACCTTTGCAGGCCTCTGTATTTTTATTGACGTTATTTTTACGTTGACGTTTTTTTAATTTATTTAAGCTTTTATTTTACTTCTATGTAATATTGTCATGGTAATTAATTTTGCTTTGACCTAGTTCTTGTTTGTTTGTGGTTACACTGTCAGTCGATTGGGACTTTATGTGTCCTATAAATAAATATAAGATGTTCTTAAAAGTTTCACTAATACTTTAGTCTTTATGTTTGTTTCTGTGGTCATTAATAACTATGAATGGTATACACAGCATGATAAAGCTTTCAGTTAGGTTTTATGTACATTGACCAGTCTCTCTTATTTCAGTTTCAGTGTATACTTTACCAACAGTGTGTAGCCGCACAAGAAAATGTGAGCAGATTCACTTTCTGTTTGCATTTGGTGTGAAGATGGCTGATGATTCGGTCTCCAGCACAGCCGGAGCACAGGGCCTCATTCGCTCTGCTCAGCCCTGTGCCAGGCAGAAATACCGCAGTAATGGCCATTCACAAGGACTTCTGGAGGGGCTGCTGATGCTGCGACAAGATGGGATTCTGTTTGACGTGGTGCTCTTGGTGGAAGAAAAACCTATCCAAGCTCACCGTATCCTTCTGGCAGCCTCATGCGACTATTTTAGGTATTTAAGTAGATATTTTTAAAAACAATTTTCAGAACAAAATGGCTTCTTCAGGCTAAGGTCAGTATTTAGTGTGACCTTCCATGGCACTAGTGAGATTAGATTAGAAATTAGGATTTTATTCCATTTAGGTTTAGGAGAGCCAAGTTTCTGCTATTGCACAAGTGTAATTGTAGGTCACACTAAATACTTGATACTGTTTTTTAATACCACTTTTAAATTTCATTGTTTTTCATGTGTTTTCTGCTTGTATTCTAAATTCTTGTAGACTAAGAAACAATTGTATGTATTTATTATTATATCATTGCTTAAACACAATGACTAAAATCTAATGGTGGCCTAAGGTTTCTATACTGTATTGTTTCCATGTTTAGAGGTATGTTTGCTGGAGGTTTGCGGGAGATGCAGGAAACGGAGATCCCTGTTCATGGAGTCACATACACAGCAATGACTAAACTTCTGGACTTTATATACACCTCTGAGCTGGAGCTGGACCTTGACACAGTGCAGGAGGTGCTGTGTGCAGCCACACTTCTGCAGGTTGGGCTGAGAAACGATGATATATATATATATATATATATATATGTCATATATGCTGTCTAATGTGCAGGTTAAATGTCTGCGTCATAGGACATTGGTTCTTATGTGTCTTATGAACAAATGTCATTGTTGTTATCAAACACAGTATTTGAGATCTGTGGTGGGGAGAAGATTTCATAAGTGTTCTCTTAGTGTTCAATTCTTTATTGGAGCTTACCAGACATAAACTGCAATGTATATTTAAAGTCACTTAAAATGACATAAATAAAAAAAGACTTATATATGATTTAGATGTTCTTGACAAGTTTTGTGAGATTAGCACTATAATATAAAATCAATTCTATCATTTAGATAAAGTGGTACCCCTTCTGTCGCTCTTTATAATAACCAGGTCCGAGATGTGATTGGCTTTTGTTGTGACTTCCTGTTCTCCTGGCTGGATGATGACAACATCCTGGAAGTGGAAAAGCTAGCAGACATCTATGGACTGAGCCAGCTTGGGGAAAAGATTCGCTCGTACCTGCTGAAGAACATCCAGAGCTTCTCACGCACACCTGTGTACCGAAAGCTTCCTGCTGATAAAGTTGTGAATATTCTGTCCAGCAATGAGCTGGAGGTGACCTCTGAGAACGAGGTGTTTGAAGCAGCCCTGCACTATCATTACACACCTGAACAGGTGGAAAAGGATCAGGTTATCTTACAGGTGAGTCTATCACAGCAGATAACACATAGAAATAGTTGATGCAAACTTTACACATTATACAAACTTTGCTATAACACAACTTTACTTTGTTTCGTTTCTGCTGAACAAAAAGTAACACTTTAAGTAACATAAATCAGATTTATAACATACAAAATGAACTGAAGTATTCTTCAAATGACACAAGATTATGTGAACCTGTAATACGGCTGATGTTTATTGTTATCTTATGATTTATGGCTTCGTTTTACTCACATTGTAAGTCTCTTTGGATAAAAGCATCTGCTAAATGCATAAATGTAAAAATTAAACAGGTGAAACTTAAGCGTCAAACACATGATGATATAACATGGAGAAATAAAATGTTTGCAATAATAACGACAATCTGCTTTGGACTAAACATCTTACATGTAACAAGTACGTTAACTTAAGAGCAGAACGTGTTTTTCTACAGGAGCCATTGCGGATGTTGGAAGCCGTGCGTTTCTGTCTGATGGAGAAACATGTGCTGCAGCGTCTGCACAGTCGACTGAACCCGTGCCCGCTGCGGGACTCTGTGGCCTCCGCTCTGCAGTACCACAGTCAGGAGCTCTGGCAGCCTGTGATGCAGACCCCACTAACTCAGCCGCGTTGCAGCACTCAGTGCATCCTGGGATTTGGTGGCATGTATTCTTCTAGTGCTCTTGCAGACAATGAAGAGCGGTTCCAGGCGTTCCACCCAAACTGGGGTGAGTGGCGCAGTCTGGCTGCAGATCGAGCCCCTCGTATGTCCAACATGGGCGTCGCCGTGCTTAATGACTTTGTCTACTTGATCGGCGGAGACAAAAACACCAGCTGCTTCCGCGCTGAAGCTCGATGTTGGCGGTAAGTTAATATGAATGTGAATGTTTAGTACAGTTGTGTATGTACATCAGTTGTTAAGAACAATGTATTTAATTTAACAAGTATTTAATGTTATTTTTTTGAATTATGAATCATTATGAAGGACATTTTGTCAGTAAGATGTCCTGCAAAATTTTAATTATTTTTTAATGTTTTTAATGTACATTCTGCTGCATATTTTATTATTATTATTAATATTAATAATAATAATAATAATATAACAATTGTAGGGCTTTTTCTGTTTAATATACTTTACTGTTATAATAGTCTTTCGTTGTGGGATTATTGGACAACAAGTATATCCAAATTAGAAGGCGGTTTAAACCATTAATCTTATATAATCCAATAAATAGTTACAGGATTATTGGATTAGATGTACATGGTATTAAAATCAGGAACTAACCCTGCTGTTTTCCACATCTAGAATACTAAAGTCATCAACATTCTCCACATTTTAACAGTTCCCATCTATGCTGGGGTTGGCTGTTTTTCTTTTGCCTTCTTTTTACTATTTGTTTCCATTCATTCTATTTTTAAACTAAACATGCATGTTTGTAGTGAGCAAGGACAAATTCAGATATATATATTTTTTTTTGTTATTATTTTTGTTCTTCTATTAAAGGCACAAAGTCTTGGCCTTGGAAAGAGTCTTGAACTTTATAGTTATGCAAAACTGTTGCCTGAACACATTGTTGTGTGGGTTATAAACAATGGTCTATTTATGCACTGTTTAGTTGAATCTAATAGGTCAGAACTTATAAAAGGTCTTTTGTTTTAAATAAAGAGAATCTGTAGTAGTGGACTTCTGTAGTTTATATCATTTATTTAGCACTGCCTTGCTTAATGGGATTGTTTTTTACATTTAAAAAGACAAAAAGACATCACATTTACTGAGCCATAAAGCGTCTGAATTGACAAAAAAAAACAAAATTCAGCAATTCTAGAATTGTCAACAATTGAGGAAAATTACAATTTTGAAATCTATTAAAGATCTGTTCAATAGTTTATTGCTTAAATATTTTAGAACAAAATACATAAGAATTAAAATTAAAAAACAATAAAAAAAAACAAAGCCTCATATATTTAGAATTATTTTTAGCCAATAATATCTTCAATAAAATTAGGAATTTTCATTCAATAATATTTGCTGTCACAGAAATCCATATAACAGTGTTTTATATTCAGAGTGGTATTTATTGTGGTATTTTTTTTGCAGGTACGATCCTCGACACAACAGCTGGTGTTCTATTGAATCTTTACAGCAGCAACATGCCGATCATTGTGTCTGTGTGGTGGGTAAATACATCTACACTATTGGAGGACGCGACTACACCAATGAACTGGAGTGTGTGGAGCGCTACAACCCTCAAACTAACACCTGGGAATATGTGGCACCATTGAAGCGAGAGGTGACTGATTTCAATTACAATTTCAAATTCAATTACAATCTGTTGTGGTCGATTGTGAGCTACATTATCTCTAGTAGTGCTAAGATG
>JAZGTK010002312.1:0-17658 GCA_036877625.1 Ambastaia sidthimunki
AAGTCAGGCAGAAACTTCAAAGCTTACAGTTCTAGAATGAAGAAAACACAAATCATTAACAAGCTAGCAAAAGACCAAGCTATTAGATCTACTAGTCTAGCAATATGTGTTTATGCTCATGTTGATATAATATGTAATAAAAGTTTGTCTTCTATTGCATTTTTATGATGTTTATTGAGTTAGCTAATGCGATTCTGACCTAAAAGGCTTCAGAAATGTGACGTGATTTCTGGTAAGGAAGTATAGTGAGAATCAATGCTCCTTGATTTTTGTGTTGCACTGTGAGAGCATTTTGCAACTAAAACAGCCTTTAAAATGACCAACTCTCTGATCAGTTCCCTGACTACTGAACTAGGGAGAAGATTGAGACGCACCCGTAGTCCAACCATCCCTCACAAGTACCTGGAAATGGTGTGAATAAAATAAAACAGCACATTTGTATCTGAGTCCAGCTGGTCATCACGTCTCACCCGAGTGAGAAACTACAGGTTAACTATAGACATTATCTGCAACCCAGCCACCAAATAAACAATTTAATTTAAACAACAATATATAAAAAACACTGACTTGCTGTAAACACTAACACAATAATTAACCAAAAAATGTTTTTTTATTTAATAAAAAGATCATTTTTACTTGATAAAAAATTCCAATAAAAAAATAAGATTTTATTTCCTGTTATTCCCAGGTTTTGTATTACTATGGAAATCACGCACATTTACACATTCCATTTATCTCATGGGAGAGTCACCGAAAAATGAATTAAGATATTTGGGCTTAATAAATCATTTATGAGGCAAATTAAAGAGAAGAAACACTGCCACCTAGCGTCCAACTTAATTACAAGCTTAGTTTGTCTGCCATAACGCCTATAAATCACATATTGTGGCCCAGCCGAGCTAATTAGCATTAATGGCACAGCTTGTTATTATCTGAGGCCTAATTATTTGCCAGACGTCATTATTTGATTAATGACATCACCTGTGAGAAGATACTGGCTGTAGGTGCAATTCTGCTAATGATCCACACTGTAAAATATGGCCAACAGACTGTCAATTGGAAAAGGCTTCAGACCCAACAGATGGTTACTAGTCTGCAGGAGACAGTCAATAATGTAGAATACAGAAATGATGGAGAATTAATAAAGCTGCAGAAAGAAAGGCAATTATCAGTGGATCACAGAAGCTACCACTCACATTCACGTGTTTCTTTAAGATTAGTCTTCTTTATTTTCCTGTGATTCTGTGACAGAATTAAATAAACATCCTCAGTGGTCAGATAAAGTCATGTTGAAAATCATCTATTTTCTTACAGACTGAAAAATTGTGAAAAATTTGCTTGCCTATGAGAAACTCATTGCCACAATACTAGGATGTTGTAGGCGGTTACCATGGCGTTGCTATGCAGTTACTAAAATTTTAGGGATTCTTGCCCAGGTTAAAAGAGCTACTTCTAAGTGTTTATACAGCAAGTGTATATTCTAATGCTTATATATGGCCTGGGACCCACCTTTAATTATTTTGTTGCCTGATTTAACATCCACAGTCTAATCTTACAGAAAAATAAATGCATAACTTTTCTCAGCAAGAGTTATGTAACAATACAGTTTAATACACGGGATTAATGGGGTTTATTCAAATCTCTAACTCTAAATATGACCAATAATAACAGTGAAACCCCACTAATTTATCAGGGATGAAACCCTTGCATGACTCATCAGAGCAGCCCATTAGCTAATGCGGTGAGAGGGCAGATATAAGTAGAAGTCCTGGCACTGTATCCTGGAAAAGCTTTGGAACCAGTTTATCTATCATATCCTGGCATTGCAACTGAACTCCAGCAGATGGCCGGTGTGTGTGTGACTGAGGCCTCTGCTGTCCTGTCTGAACGTGCAGACGAGTGTGTGTGTGTGTGTACCTCAGGGTTGTGGTCTCCTTCTCATCCATCTGCTGCTCCTTCCATTGCATGCTGATTTCAGTAAACACACACACACACACACACACAATGATTGAGATGACAAGCTGGCCGGGAGACAGCTCATGCACAGACGCAGCTGTGAACACTTTATAACAATCACACACAGCAATCAGAGCTGGACACCTCTCAGAGGTAAAGCTGTCTGCATGGCTCTCTGCAGACGGGGCTCGATAGACCTACATAACTTGTGAATATCACTCTCTGTTGTTGAGGAGAATTACACTTCTTTTTTAATAACGTAATTGCAATTTCAAAATATGGAGTGAAAAGAAAAATAAATATACCCTAAATAAAAAAAAATCAAAAGTTAAGCCGGAGAAAAACTACTTACATTTTAGTCTGTTGTGTTACACGTAAAAATAAAAATCATATAGATTGTGGATAATAATGAGGTGCAAAAATGTAGAAACAGGTGCAAAAATAAAGAAACGGTGGCAAGTTAACAGAAAGTATTGCCTTGAGTTCAAATCTTTAACCATCTCCTTTCTCTATTGGCTCACAGAACCTGGAGGAATTCTAATGAATCCTAATGGATACAAGTGCATTCAAAAGCTGAACTAATGCCGCCTGTCAGATATGGGCCTCTATATAAAGGCAGAGCTTTTATCCAATCAAATGTAACCTTAGTCTTACTGATGCCGAAAACATTAGTGAAACTGAGTTTGTATCAGTTCTTGTAAGCGTAGGAAAGCAGAAAGCAAGCTGAAATCCATATCTCTCTTTTTTGTAACAACACCATAGTCCTGAAAGTGTTCATGACATATTGTACAAATAATATTATATATTTTGCTTAAATAAAAACTACAAACCACAAATGATGACATGTTTAAACTAGACAGTATGTGTCATCTAAGTAATAAAAGAATTATGCGGGAACAATAATGATACTCACTATATATTGTATCTGAGTGGAAGGAGTTTTGGAGCTCATCTGTTTGTAAAGCCTGACAAAGTCTGACAGAGAAGGCAACAACACTGCAACATCTGGACCAAAAAAGTCCGACAGCACCTGGTGAAACAAAAGCCCAGAAGACACACACACCACACAGTCCACAAAGCATGAGGAAGAACTGAAGCTCATTATGTTCTTTATAGACAACAAAATACAGCAGCCCCAAAAGTTCATCACCTATCACCTAATACATAAATGTAACTGCATTAATTTAAACAAAAAGGAATTTTCAGACAAATAACACAGAACGCTGTTTCTTGAAACTAACTTATCTGAACATTTTCTGCGATTTACTTTAAACCAACTGATCCCATGGTCATTTTTAGTAGATAACATGTAACATCAGTTTCTTTCAAAATCAAAACAGCCCGTGTACACATACAGTCTGTTTTAAACAGTGATAATTGTACATTTATATAATTGATCATGTTAAACAGTATAATTTACACTCTATCAAACATCTTTTTATGAAATGGTTTGTTTGAAAAGCATGTCAGTTGTCTGTGGTAATATTTCGTTAACTCACGCAATGAATTTTTCGCAATTTTTTACGCAATGTATAGCCTTTATAACATACATGTATGCACAAACCCACCTCTCCCATAAGTGACAACAACGTGTCCACCATTAAAAATTCTTGGTTACAGAATTTATTTTCTCGCTTTCATTGTATTTGTTCCTCTTAAAAGTTGATTTGATATAACTGGTTTGTTATAATTGCCTTTAATTCTGAGATCACTATGTTCTATGTTCAGAAGTTAAAATTAATATATACATATGCATCCTAATAACTACCAAAACAGGAATGCAATAAATATTCCTATAGAAAATACTTTCACAACAACGTGCAATGTATCTGATCCTGTAGTAGTTTGTGCTAATGATAGTTTCGTTTATTAGTTTAATGTGAGGCTGAGATTAATGAGATTAACACGCACAGCTGAACACGCTCGCTTTCCCTACGCGGGTCACGTGTTACGTCACTTCCTAACAGGATTCTGGGATTTGTAGTTTTTTTTTCTAAAGGACGCGCTCTTCAATTGAAATTCATTTTAAACGTAAAACAAATTACGATCTGCATTAATTTCCTATTTGCAAGTCCAAATACGTAAATCTAAATTCAAATGTAATTTTACAGGGTGAATATGTGCTGTGCAATCGGGTCAGCGTCTTTATCAACTGCTATGCGGACAGGAGTGACGGACGCATACAGAATATTCGGGTGTGCCAGAGATCTCTCTCCATCCCTGCGATTCACACGCGAAGGATGAATTACATCTCAGCCTTTATTCCTTCACAGATGTAATGCGTCTTATTGCTGAGAGATGCGCGTCCACGATTAAATCGGATGGAGAACTGGTGCGCGTTTAAGACCGTAACCGAGAGGAAAGAGATATTTGCGTATTGCAACTGTCCGTGGATGTCATACTGGTAAGAATGGACACGCAAAACACTATACAGTCCAAGTGTGCTCATCTCAGTGTCAGGGATTTCTTTTAATCTCAACGGCAGTGCAAGATCTAACGCCTAAAAGCCTTTATATCTTATAATAACCTCGTGGAAACAGCTATCTGGACTGTCTAAGGTAGATTACTGTTTGTATTTATTTTTAATATATAAATGTATTCAATCTTATAAGGTTTGTTTATTTTTTTCCTAACCTTCTAAATACTAACCTGCTAACCCTTCAATTATTTATTGAATAGGGTGAATATTAAGTATTCATACGGACATTTCCATGCATTGGACTGGTTATTGGTCATGCGGACTGTTTTTATATGAGTTTAGTCATTTATTTTGCTGTCCCCAAGTGTGATTATTCGCCTTAATAAGATTGGTGGGCTGAATGATGTGGATGCATAGTGACTGAATCAGAGGAGAGCTGGGAGAGAACGTCATTGGAGTCACGGACACACTTCTTCATCCACGCTGAACGAATCATTGTGGCATCTGGCACTAAAATTGCTTAGTCTGTCGAGACATCTGTGAGCTGTTCTGTCTGTGGTTAAGTTTAGGTGGCACCCCAGGCAACATCTAGAAAGGAATTGGGTCCAAACTAAATCCAAATAGACCCGAGTCCATATTGGCTAAATAAAGAAATCATCACTGAGTCAGACTGAATCCATTCAAGACCTGAATTCAGACTGAATCCACAAGGAACATAAATCAGACTGAATTCAGATAGAATCTGAATCCAAACAGAATCCAGATCAGATTAGAATTCAGGGAGGACAGAATCCAAGTTGATTTGCGGACCTGAGTCCAAACTCAATCCATAGAGTTCAGAATTCATCTATGATTCCTGGGACAGCTGTAACAATGCTCCCAGCCACTGAGGCAGCCAAGATCTACCAGACCAACTACGTGAGGAATTCTCGCGCTATTGGGGTGTTGTGGGCTATCTTCACCATCCTCTTCGCCATTGTCAACGTGGTATGTTTCGTTCAGCCCTACTGGATCGGGGACGGCGTGGATACGCCGCAGGCCGGCTATTTTGGCCTCTTTCACTACTGCATAGGGAGCGGAATGTCCCAGGACCTGAAGTGCCAGGGAAGCTTCACCGAGTTCAGCTCCATCCCATCAGGAGCCTTCAAAGCGGCATCGTTCTTCATCGGGATGTCCATGGTGCTGGTGCTGTCCTGCATCGGCTGCTTCGCCCTCTTCTTCTTCTGCAGCACAGCCACTGTGTATAAGATCTGTGGGTGGATGCAGCTGGCCGCAGGTGAGTGAGTAACTGCGCATCCGTTGGATGTTTTCCCGATGATTTAGCCTGGAGAAGGAAGAATAACAAACAGGGCTAGAAATTAGAAACATTATCCCTGCAAACAAACACACACAGCAGCATATGGTTATGAGTGAATGTAATGTATACCTGTACAAAAAGTACTGTAGTGGTACCCTGGTGATATAAGGATGCCAATATCATGGTGTCTTGATATATACTATGGTATTCAATGGTAGTTTAATGCAATCATGTTTATGTGGAACTGCAGGGAACTTTATACCATTGCAATGGTACTTTTTGGTAGCAAATACATTTGTTACTCAGAAAACAACTAATGCAAATATTAACTTTAATATATGGGATTGTATAATGATTATCTTTATTAAAATAGCAGACAAATAATTTTGTTTTAACAGTTTAAACCATTTGCAGTTTGCTGGTATAGTTCTGATATAATCTTAGCTTGTAAAGTGACAGTGTTACATGTTAGTAACATTTATACGTTACCAATGTTACCTTCCAGAATTACAAATGCACTGAATTAGTTAGAACATTGTCCTCCTTGGGCCAGTGACAAAAGGAGACCACTAAGGCCTTTACATTACCAATTAGGGTGGGACCACTCAACTGAACAATTTTACCCCATTCATTTAAGTTAAAGAGTAATCTGTTTATAAATGCCCATACCACATTGCTAACCAAACAGTATATTACAGAAAAGCCATTGATGAGCGTGACGAGAAAATTAGCATAAGCACTGTACGTGTACACAACAAACTTTCTATTCTATATATGAAAAACAAGTGCAGTTAGTCCTAGTCAGTATATTTTTCACCCAGCCAACTGAAGCTGAACGTGTCAATATATAATTGAAAATAATTTTCACCTAAGCTGTTGTCATTTCTTGTGCAATGTTGTGTAATAATTGAAGGCTTGTGTGTAATAGTGAGGTAAAACATATGAGAAAGGAACAGTAATGATGAGGAACAAACAACAGGGTGTGAATTGCATCTGCTCATGTCACTTCAAGGGCATCTGAAGCTTTGCTCTACTTTGTAGAGTCAGCAGTTAGCCGACATTTCGCCTTGTTTGCTAATATTTACTGCACTTTACATTGCTTACTTTAGTTCTCCATTTTTCTCCCTCTTTCCCGTTCATCTGTATTCCTGACAGCCTCTTCTTGTATTTGGAAGTTAAAAAGCTCCAGGGTTCCATTTAGTTTGATGTATTTTCAGAAGTGACTGACCGCCCTCCTTGAATATATGTATGTGTGCTTGTCTGCCTCGCAGGCTGTGCTCTGTCAAACAGTTCTTGGTGTTGGAAGGAAGGGCTGGACCACTGGAGGAAATGTTCCAAACATATCCAGTCAAAATGTGCTCTGTAAACATTTCATTTTTTCCATTGAAAAGAAAAAGACAGGGATAGTCTATTTTTGTGTCTGCTCTCCGGAGAGGTGAGGTGAGTTATGAAACTGACTCACAAATGTGGATAAATTAGTGTCACAGGTGGACTGTCGCTGTCAGAGCAAAATGACAAGTAGATAGTCTGTATTTTGATTCTTCTGTCAGTGGTTTGGATGGTCTCTTCACCTCTGTCTATATTGGAGTTGAGATGATGATACTTCTGTGGTAAATTTGGAAGTGTGAAAAAACTTTAAAACTTCCCTTTAACACATTTGTTAGTATCATGACTTGCTTCTGCTCTTATATTACTAACAATTACTGATTTAAATAAGAAAATACCTGCCATGCTAGCATGGAGACAGTTATAAATAAAGAAGAGCATTTGTCATGTATTAAAACAAAGTATAAATAAGACTCTAGCCTAACATAACTCTAACGTTAAAGTTATTTTAAACCAATAATGACACACCTTTGACCACATAGTTTATATTATTTAGCCTTAAATCTACACTCTTTGGCAGCCTCCAGTTAGGATACTAAAGTTTGTCCTCAATAAATTGATGTTTTTAATTGATTTAAAAAATCAAAACAAGCTAAAATAATTTTTTCGTACCCAGAATGCCTTGCTTCTCAGTTCTCTATTCTTGGTAAAGCTGTGATTTGGCCCTTGGAGGCTGATGTGCAGCCATTGATATTTTTATGAAATCAAAACAAGCCAAAAGAACGTTTTTACTTTCCCAGAATGCCTTGCTTTTCATGCAGGTATAAGTCATAAATCAATTTATTCTCAGGACTGTCTAAACGGCCACTATAGGACGGAAGCTAGAATTAGTGCTTAGCAATAAAAAGCCCATTTGGTTTGCTAGTGGCTGATCGATCCAATGAAAGTCTCCAGAACAGCATGCAGTGCAGATAATGAGAAACTAATGCTGTCGCTGTTTGCTTCTCGCTGCCTCTGGGAACTCAGAGCTGGTCGGTTACATCAGACTGTAATTTGTCTGACGAATTCAGACGGCGCTGCATTTATAATTACAAACAATAAAATGACTGTGAAAGCCTGATGTGTGTTAGATGTACAAGTGAATGTTAATTTAATAGACCAGACGGTAATTCTGACATGATTGCACTGTGAGTGAAACATACTGGAAAACTTGTGCGTGTAAAACACACATTACAAACACTCATACAAAATAAATACAAATAAGAATTTCACTTTATAAGAGGGCGATTAACTATTTTCACTTTAACTGTTGCTTGTTCTTATGGTAAAGAGATTTAAACAAACCAACATTAAGACTTAAACTTGTTAAACTGCTACAGACATGAATGAGTTTTATTTTGACTGACAACTTTTTTAAATTGTGCAGTTTAATAAAGGGAGATGGGGAACTAAGGACCTAATATTCCACAGAAGAGGACGTTTTAGAGACTTTGTGATGGGCTTTTGTGACTTAATAAGCAATTACCTGAAACACCAAAGATGAACTCTGAGTTCATTGGTTCCTGGGCCTGTTTAAATCAAATGGCTTGTTGAAGGTAAAGTATAGCGTGACCATTAAAAGTAGGTGTTATGAAACCCACAGAGATACTAATGGATCCAGAGCAGAACTGAAGCTTGTGAATGGAGACAGATAACTTCACGATTAATGACTGACTCACTCTGTTCATACAGTGCCTTCAACACACCCACGCTTCTGTTAGCTTTGCTATATTCAGTTATCTGCTACAATTTAATGTAGTAGATGCTTTACATTTTCTTTGCATTTACTTACAAGGAAAATCAAGAAATACAGTCATAGTTTATTGGACAGATGTCATGCGGATTCCATGTTTTCAAGACAGACGTAGAGTATAAGTCATAAATCACTCATTACCAGTTATATACTCATGTTATACCATCACTGTACCACACTACTGCCTTCATAAAGATTATTTTAGGAAATGTATGTACAGGTTGCAAATTGCATGATTGTAACCAAGATTTTACATTACAAACCTAACAGCCCATGTTTCATGGAAAATATATCCTTTTTAGCATATGTGTGAATCATATCATTTTCTCAAGCTGACAAATCTCTCACAAAAACAGTAGTGGGAGTGAGAAAGCCGAGGTATTTTTACTTTAGAGAGATGGCAGGTGAAATGGCATTAAAACACTTATACTGACTTTCAAAAAAGTATTTGTTACACCCACTCAAGCATAAAATCACAATTTACAGGTTAAAGGTTCAATAAGTGATTTCGGAGAAATGGTGCTGAAAATTGAATTTAACACCCAAACAAACACTTTGTGAATATTTGCTAGAAAAGCAAAGTGGATCGGACCAATCAGCCACAAAAATCTCGTGACCAATCAGCAAAAGGGGGCGTATGCATTTAGTCATTGCCTGTGTTCCATAGTGTATTTGTTATTTTGAGGGCGGAGCAATGAAGAGAGGGGCGTGTTTATTGGGTGTTGATTTCAAATATAGAGAGTGTTTCTCAGAAATTCTTACTGTATATATTTAAAGGAGATATACAGATATATACAGAAGCATAAGTTACGGATTTCATTTGGCAAAGAAGCAGATTCTTTTTTATAGATTAGAATTACAGCAGAGTTTATAAAGGCAAAACTGCATCTGAACTTGAGAGCCAAGCACCACCATGTGATTTAGTTGTGGGGAAAAGAGCAGCTTGGACATTTCAAGAGACTCCATTTGTAATCTATAGGAAAAAGGTCTTATGAGCAACATGACAGAATCTCCAGTACAAAGCAGCTGATGTCATCTAGTTAAGTCTAGTAAAATTAACAGCACGTGTGTAACTAGTATTAAAATGACATTTAAAATTCCGAAGGCACACAGTAGATGTTGTTTCTTTCTCCACTAACAAGAAGCCAGAATTATATGTTAATATTACAACCAAGAAGCCAGAATGCTTCTTATTGGTTGAGATTATTTCATCTGTTATTTTTCAGTGCATATAGTTTGTAATGCACATTTTTATATGGAAACATATAAAATGGAAACTGGGGTGTAGAGCATGACTAACGTTTGGGAAGATGTTATAATTATAACCGAGAACAGGCAACATCTGTTTGGTCTAAATGCAGTGCATGGCTGATACCTGTGATAGACTAATGACAGACAGGCAGAACATTTTAGATGGTTCCTACGATTCAAGATCCTGTAAAACCAAATGTTGTCTGTGACTGTTAGCTTTGAGGCATCTACATTCTTGTGTATTTCTAAAAGTGTATAACATAAAACTTAGAAGATATACAGATTGTAAACCTGCAGTCTTTCTCTTCTGGGAAAATGGTCCAAAGTATTGATCCCTCATCTCATGTTGTGTTGTACATAGACAAGCCTTTTGTTATATCCTCCTCCAATTCCCTGTTTCAAATGGCAATTCGTCAACACAGAAACGAAAATTGTGTTTTTGTCAAACCATTTCCTGTGTGTACAAAGCAGCAAGGTATGAATGCTTCAAAAGCAAATTGTGTAATTGATTGAGGTAATAGTTCTTTGCCCAGGTGTGTCATTTATTGAGTTGAACTGTCTACAAATTACATTTACTTCTGGTAGGGGATTCACATAATACATCATGTAACAGAGTTCTTCAGACTGAACTGTTGGCAGCCTTTAAATCTGTACCAAATGTAAATGCCATTTAAATCAACTAAATAAACACAGTAGAAATTAGCTAATGAATGGCATCGCCTTTATCCACCCAGCCAATCAGAAATTCATCTGTAATCACAGTAATTTGTTGCTTGGTGGATTTCCTCAGAATTCTATCCAGAAGTCTCTGGATCTCTCTGAAACAGTCTCTTATGAGGAGGTACAGAATGAATGTTTGATGCCATCAAATGTTCTCCGCAGTTCTCCACAGAGAGCAGATGTTTTTGCTGCTAGGTGCCATTTGGACGACTGGGGGTGGGCGGTTGGGGGGGGGGTTACCTGGAAAACTGATTATGAGATACGTAAAAATCAGCAACAATAATGAGACCTTTTGGGGACCCTACGGGGCCCAGATTCATGCCTGTTCATGCAGGACAGCTTTGGCACTAACAATGTTTAACCACCGTGTGCTGCAGGAAAAGATTGTGTGGGAACAAAATCGATAAACAAAGAAAAACGTAGGTGCGGGTTTATACAGAAAGAAAAACTGTGAAAGTTAAATGAGCTCCAGGAACAGTGTGTTGTTTTTGTTCACAGTGTGAGAGAGTGTGTGTGTGTGTGTGTGTGTGCGTGCTCGTATCTGTGAAAACACAATGGCACACGATCAGAATTACATTATTTGCAATTGCCTAAGTAAGAATACAGTGGAAATGGATTTCCAGCAACAGGAAACCACACTAGCAATGCTTACATGGGACAACTCATGAACCTAAGTTTGCTTCTAAGGTTGCCCTAGCAGTTTTTTTAAAAAACTAAATCCTTATTCCTATTTGACTTAGCAAATGCAACTAAAATATATATTATAAAGTGCACTTCTCAAGAAGCAATTGTTTACAGTGAGAGCAGTGTGGAAAACGAGGACAATAACAGTAGACAAACGCATTGTGTTTCTATGTTAGCCATGATGGCATTGAACTCAAAACGCATGAATCAGTTCCTGGCTAGTCACGAATCAGAATCCTGCATTAGAGATTAGCACTTAGTGGTTAAAAATACGGTGCTCCATTAACACACAAGCTTTAATCTTCTCAGAGCCGATCTTCACAGATGAGCACATCAGACCTGCTCATTTCAAGCCAATGTCACTTTCAAAACATATGGTCAAAGTAATTATGATATTTAATAAAAAAGTACCAGTGCGCGCCGGGTAAAGTTTGACGTTTGTTAATTGTGGTTGATGGCTCGGTCAAAGTGGTTAGCTGCTCTTTACGGGTTGATTAGCTGGTGTATCTGGAGTTAATGTCATTAGTGAACGGTAGGACAACCGGCTCTTGATTGCTGCTTTGCTTTCCCTCTTTGTGATTAGCGACTATTAGGCTAATCTGGGCCGAGATCGTGTCATGCCCACGAAGACCACTTTCCTCATTGCAAATGGATGGTGACTGGCCACCACACGGATCTCTATAAAGAACGTTTCTTTTAACTATGACTAAACTGTTTTGAGGAAACGTTCTTTGCATTTCTGTTGATTAGCTGTTACTAGTGTATCATGATCAAGGATTAACTTTAGTTTGTTAGTTAAGACTATTAACTTAGTCTTTCAATGTCAGTACAGAGGCTCAGCACCCTCAGTGTTTATAAGAACCATTTATCCAAAGATTTTTCCATCTTCATCCTTTATAGTAAAAAAGGCATGAGAGCATTTCTGACATACATTAAGATTAAAGAGATATAAATTGTGCACATAACTCAGATAATTTCGTTCCGGATGTATGTAATGAGAAATGTTTGAGACGCGTGTGAGACTTCAGCTAATTTAATAAATTAAAATGAGTTTGTCATTTTCTAGGTTTATCACAGTTAAGTGGAGGTTATGATAACACACATTCATTTTCCAGTTCCTAAACTTCCTGTCACTTCTGCTTTCCAGGTGCTGGAACTACAACTGGCTATTTTTTAATCTTCATCTCTTTTTAACCTTTCTGTGGCTCTTCAAATATGAGATTTGATTGAGTTTGTTTAATTACGTGTGAAGTGGGTTTAATTAGGACGGGGAAGGAGAGCTGCTTCACGGTCACTAAGGAATGAAGGTGAAAAGATTGACAGCACAAGATTGGCTGTTCTTATAAGCTTAACAACACACACACACACACAATTATGCATCTGCAGCAGAGCTTAAATCTGAGAACAGAGACATTTTGGACTGCTCTGTTCTTTTTGAAGGGCTTGTTTTCTTTTCTATACCCCACAGAACTCACGCATGCCAAAACTAAAGACTGAACACACAAACAAGAACATCAGAGGCCAAAAAAATCACCCAAAAAGAACTTAACATAATATAATAAAACATAATGATTTATCTTATTTAAACACACATGTACAAATAGAACAGTAAAAATCTTTTATTTTGTAAATGGCAATTAAAAAAGTCAAAGAATAAAAACGTTTCATAAAATATAGATAAAATAAGCTGTGTTTTCCTTCATAAGTTAAAATGTGAGTCATAATTTTATTACCAAAACTTCATGTTTGTACAGTATTTTACTGTAAAAAATATGTATTATCCTGTTCAAGCTCATGTAATGTTCCCACATTAATGTAACATGTATAACATTTATAACTTACAGTTAACCAATTAACAGGTTCTCACAGTAGCATTTTTACATCCATTAAAATGATGAACATTTTCGCTGTGACGCACCAAAATGACAACCTGTAATGCATGCAACATTGTTACTGTATTGTTTACAGTAAAGTTCAGTAAAGACAGTGTTAAGAAAAATGATATATACAAAAAGGATAATGAGTGATTCTTCCCAGTCAGGTGGGAAAGACACTCAGGAACACAATAACATATATAAATGAACACCATAAGGAACTGGCATGTGAGTGTGTGTGTACTCTATAATGCTTGTGTGTTAGCAGATTAAAGCTAATTTGAGGCATAGGTTTAATGGGAGAGGTAAGACTACAGCCTTCATATACAGCATCAGTTTCATGCTATACTCGTCTTCCCCAGAGCCTTTGATATTATGCGTGTGAGACATTATGAGTCTGTGATGGTTGTTCGATCTGATGGTTTGTTTGATCTATAGAACCTTGGCCTCACGATTCATCCAACCCCTCAGAGATAAAACGTGGGTTCTGAAGCCACAGCTGTGATCAAAGTGCCTGCCTGGTCTTGCGTGTCCTATCCACCCCCTGCCTGAATCATTCTTGAAAACTCTGTCAGTCAGTGATGTAGCCCAGGCGACGGTTGCTAGAACTTGTGGGACATTCTAGCAAGATAAACTTCTAGACACATAATAACATTTCAGAGGCACACCAATTTCCTGCCAATTTATTGTGCAGTAACTATGAGCAAACCATTCTTAGGATTATTTCCCCAAAGAGTATAAATGCTGTGGCTCTGTGGTGCTATCAAAACATTGCTGTTTGTTTGAGCACTCAAACATATTATCTTCTGACGCAACCCGGTTACATGTTTGCCACAGCAGGCCAACCAAATAAGGTCAGAAACCAGAAGGGGGAGGTTAGTTAACGTAGGGGGTGGTTAATAATGAGAAGATAATGAGGACACATAAATGTAAAAAATATGTTCATGCATAAATATTAAGAACAGTAGAATAGTTCATTGGATTGTTATTTGTTGAAAATATTTCTTGTCAAAGAGAAACATAAAAGACGTCATTTTTGCTAATAGCAGATAGGATAGAAAAGCATTGTGAGGGTCGGGTCGGTTTGAATTCAAGTGGGAACAGAGTAAATTCGATTATTAAGAGCACTAGACCCGCCTCTCCATTTGTCGTCTTCATCAAAATGTGTAGCAAATGTGAAGTTCTTAATTTGTCTTCACTTCTACAAATCCTTGTGTTTTTCTTTCCGGCCTTGTGACGCACCATCCTCACCTAAATCAGTGGATTCACGGTAAGAAAAACAAAGAATAGCTTCTCACAGGATAATTCTCTTCTTAAATCTGTTTTTCTTCAAACTCACACAATGCCCTTCAATTCAGTGTCCCTGTCAATCAGTATGTAATAATGGATGGCTTGTCTGGGCCAGAGCGGAGGCCATTAGTATCGGTGCTTTGTCAGAATAAATTACGAGGCTGTTGCTCTGCGCGGCTCCAAAATCTCTCCGCTTTGAAGGCCGGAGAGCCACTGTGGCTTAGATGAGAAGGATAAACTGACCTCTACGATTAGCACGTCAAACCAGGGAGGCTGAGCCAGACAACACTGGCTTTAAAATGCCCTCTATGGTCAATGCTATAAAACAGAGATGATTGCTACAAACCAATTAAAATAAAGAATTAAAAATGTAGAGCTAAAAAAGATATTAGTTGAAGAAGATGCTATTTAGTTGGAAGTAAACAACACAGCTGTGAGGGACAGAATTACAGTCCAGCGTGTCGTGCTGTCCTCTGGGTCATATCTGATGCTTTCTAGAAAGTCTAGAAAAAAACCTAGAAGGGACACATGATCCTAATCGTCCTTTACATTTAAAGCCTGTTGCAAAATATTCAAATACATAACTTGTAAATTGTAACAGTACAGCTAAACAATGATCTTCAGGTCTTAACTTACAGTTAAGTTGTAAGTTTTTTAAAGGGCTTTATGGAAGTGGACAGTCACTGCTTAGCTCGTTTGCCATGTTTTCTGTTTCCATGGCAACAACGACTGCTCTGATTGGTGGAGGTTGCTTAAAGGCAAATTGGCATTTAAACGTTTAAAATATTTAGCTGAAATCGTACTGTTATGGCTTCTACAAAGGCTTATTTGATCAATCAGGTCTGTCTTAAAAGGTTTAAAAATGTGTTTTTCTATAGAATTAGATCTTTACTTTGTACTGTTCTATAGAGAGTTATTTATGCGTGACAAAACACTCACATTTCTACATGCAACACGCAAAACACACAATATTTTTGTTGAGAAAGTCAAGACATTGAGATGGAACAGAATATATGCAGAACTGAATGGCCATCAGCAATCAGTAACAAGCAAAGTGTTAGTGTTTTTGGAATATAAGTTTCCTCTGTATATATGAGCCAGAGGAAATAAAACTGCACATTATGTTTTGAGCCTGCTGCTATTAGTCTCCCATTCATTAAATACCACTTCTTTTACATTTACATCTGCTGTCTACATTTGCTTTAGCTGCAGTAAAAATCCATGTAGAATTATAACAGGTTAATAGCTGATTATAATAGTGTCAACTACCAATTAAGACCGGAGATGTGTCTCAATTTTGTATTTGTTCACCTGATCAGGGCTTTTAATAGATCGTTTTTATGGAATTGAAACCTTAACTAAACATTATGCATACGTTGCTTACGGGCTTCATCTAATCAAAACTGAAGCTTGGAATAAATAATAAGGCTTGGAAGATAATATGCATAATTGGCTGCACGGTAAACTGAGAAGTTCTGCATTTTTATGGTTTGCTTTGGAGGTTTTAAAACTAGTTAATTATATAAAATTATATATTTAAGTTATAGCATTTTATTAGATAGAAATTTGTATATGCCCCTAACCTATACATACATACATACATACATACATACATACATACATACATACATACATACATACATATGAAATGTCTCATACAAGGGCCTGCAATTAACATCAATGACCTCCAAGCTAACAGACATGGTCTAAAATTCAACCTTAAATTTGCTTTTATGAGGTCTGACAGGTCTCTCGGTTTTATGCCATGACACCATCACATAAAAAAGCTTTTAAGTAAATTGATGAGTATTTTATTACTAGTTACCAATCAGAGAATTCTGCAGCTGTGTGATGTTGTGCATGTGTAGTCAAAGGGCAACATTTGACTGGATACCCTGTCACACTCATACTTACAGTCTGACCCGCATGAAAACACAAGGTTCGGTTCGTATACAGCCTGTGATATATCTGAAAAACAGCTCTCCGGTGGTTGTCATGGAAACCGCACATTTTTCAGCCCTCCCCTTTTCTGCGAAGGGTCCGCAAGCGTATGCAGTGTTTCATAATTAGTCTTTGCCCGATACATACACGTGCCAAGGGTTGGGGGCAGGGGTGTATGCACGTGAATGCAGGCGCTCCGTGGGGCACAGCAGAGGTCCCCCTTCTGGACTAACTTTGGCAGACCACCCTGCAGGAGGTCTCTAATGCTCTAATCAGACTTCCTGCAGCTATAACACCAATTAGAGCACAAAGCACAGAGTGTTGCAATTCTAACAAAAGGCATTTTGCTGTTCCTTTCACCTTTTCTTTGACTCAGAAAACGTTGGAGGAAGCACACAGATATTAAACCACTAATGTAGGGGAGGTTTTAACTAGCAGCTTAAAAACAGAAGGTTACTTTGTGCCGAGTAGATCTCCACAAGAAGAAAGCAATAACCTGTCACCATTGTCTCTCTGAGCAGGAGAGACACAACCCCTAACCAAAGCAGAACTAGATATATCACGTGGAAGTCATGAAAACCAGTTCTTGTGGTCCTAATTATATGGCTATAAAAATTAAACTAGCATTTCCAATTATAGCTCATTTTTTAAACTAATCTCTGCCCTGTGTATTAAACTTTGGTTTACAACTTTCTCGCCCCAGGCAGCTTGTTGAGAAAAGGTGCAATATTACTGTTCTGAGTGATCAAACCAACCAAACGGATGATGAAGCAGGTAGAAATATCCCGTTGACTACATTACAGTACCCTAGCAACCACCCAGAATACCACAGAAGCTGCATAGCAACACACAGAAAACCACTCCCAACACCTTAGCAACTGCAAAGCAATTCTATGCTAGGGCGAGCACCGCTTACGATAAAATATATCTGCTCGTACGAACAGAGCGCAAACCGACTGCGTCAGAACACGCCCAGAGTGAAATGTTCTTAGGCTCTGCGCCACATCTGAGGAATATTAAAACAATCCCATCAGCCAACTTCAAACGCTCGGCACACACTGAGAAAGAAAAAAGGACATCTGTAGAATATTCAAAGAAACTCTCCCCC
>JAZGTK010002312.1:17708-32511 GCA_036877625.1 Ambastaia sidthimunki
CACCTGGTGAAACAAAAGCCCAGAAGACACACACACCACACAGTCCACAAAGCATGAGGAAGAACACTAAAACACTAACACTTTAGTGCACAAACACTAAACACCAACACAAAACTTTGTCCACGTCAGACATACTGAAAACCTTTAAAAATATGTATACCTGGATGAAGACCAAACAAATGTAATATATGGGCTCCAGATCTTTAAGGACTACACCATCCATCTCTTCTCACTTACTCTGTTTCTTGTACAGTATTAATAAACCATCTTACCTCCAGCTCCTTCATAATGGAGAGCACCACATGGCTGTTCTCTGTTGCTCTATGGCCATAAATGAAGATGGATGGATAGCTGTACTGATCTGGCTGTTGACAGACAAGAAAGCTCATTATGTTCTTTATAGATAACAAAATACAGCAGCCCCAAAAGTTCATCACCTATCACCTAATACATAAATGTAAATGTTTTAAACAGTGATAATTGTACATGCATATAATTGATCATTTTAAACAGTATAATTCACACTCTATCAAACATCTTTTCATGAAATGGTTTGTTTGAAAAGCATGTGAATTGTCTGTGGTAATATTTTGTTAACTTATGCAATGACTTTTACGCAATTTTTATCGCAAATGTATAGCCTTTATAACATACATGTATGCACAAACCCACCTCTCTCATAAGTGACAACAGCGTGTCCACAATTAAAAATTCTTGGTTACAGAATTTATTTTCTCTCTTTCATTGTATTTGTTTCTCTTAATAGTTGATTTGATATAAGTGGTTTGTTATAATTGCCTTTAATTCTGAGATCACTATGTTCTATGTTCAGAAGTTAAAATGTATATACATATGCATCCTAATAACTACCAAAACAGGAATGCAATAAATATTCCTATAGAAAATACTTTTACAACAACGTGCAATGTACCTGATCCTGTAGTAGTTTGTGCTAATGATAGTTTTGTTTATTAGTTTAATGCGAGGCTGAGATTAATGAGATTAACACGCACAGTTGAACACGCTCGCTTTCCCTACGCGGGTCACGTGTTACGTCACTTCCGAACAGGATTCTGGGATTTGTAGTTTTTTTTCTAAAGGACGCGCTCTTCAATTGAAATTCATTTTAAACGTAAAACAAATTACGATCTGCATTAATTCCCTATGTGCAAGTCCAAATACGTAAATCTAAATTCAAATGTAATTTTACAGGGTGAATATGTGCTGTGCAATCGGGTCAGCGTCTTTATCTACTGCTATGCGGACAGGAGTGACGGACGCATACAGAATATTCGGGTGTGCCAGAGATCTCTCTCCATCCCTGCGATTCACACGCGAAGGATGAATTACATCTCAGCCTTTATTCCTTCACAGATGTAATGCGTCTTATTGCTGAGAGATGCGCGTCCACGATTAAATCGGATGGAGAACTGGTGCGCGTTTAAGACCGTAACCGAGAGGAAAGAGATATTTGCGTATTGCAACTGTCCGTGGATGTCATACTGGTAAGAATGGACACGCAAAACACTATACAGTCCAAGTGTGCTCATCTCAGTGTCAGGGATTTCTTTTAATCTCAACGGCAGTGCAAGATCTAACGCCTAAAAGCCTTTATATCTTATAATAACCTCGTGGAAACAGCTATCTGGACTGTCTAAGGTAGATTACTGTTTGTATTTATTTTTAATATATAAATGTATTCAATCTTATAAGGTTTGTTTATTTTTTTCCTAACCTTCTAAATACTAACCTGCTAACCCTTCAATTATTTATTGAATAGGGTGAATATTAAGTATTCATACGGACATTTCCATGCATTGGACTGGTTATTGGTCATGCGGACTGTTTTTATATGAGTTTAGTCATTTATTTTGCTGTCCCCAAGTGTGATTATTCGCCTTAATAAGATTGGTGGGCTGAATGATGTGGATGCATAGTGACTGAATCAGAGGAGAGCTGGGAGAGAACGTCATTGGAGTCACGGACACACTTCTTCATCCACGCTGAACGAATCATTGTGGCATCTGGCACTAAAATTGCTTAGTCTGTCGAGACATCTGTGAGCTGTTCTGTCTGTGGTTAAGTTTAGGTGGCACCCCAGGCAACATCTAGAAAGGAATTGGGTCCAAACTAAATCCAAATAGACCCGAGTCCATATTGGCTAAATAAAGAAATCATCACTGAGTCAGACTGAATCCATTCAAGACCTGAATTCAGACTGAATCCACAAGGAACATAAATCAGACTGAATTCAGATAGAATCTGAATCCAAACAGAATCCAGATCAGATTAGAATTCAGGGAGGACAGAATCCAAGTTGATTTGCGGACCTGAGTCCAAACTCAATCCATAGAGTTCAGAATTCATCTATGATTCCTGGGACAGCTGTAACAATGCTCCCAGCCACTGAGGCAGCCAAGATCTACCAGACCAACTACGTGAGGAATTCTCGCGCTATTGGGGTGTTGTGGGCTATCTTCACCATCCTCTTCGCCATTGTCAACGTGGTATGTTTCGTTCAGCCCTACTGGATCGGGGACGGCGTGGATACGCCGCAGGCCGGCTATTTTGGCCTCTTTCACTACTGCATAGGGAGCGGAATGTCCCAGGACCTGAAGTGCCAGGGAAGCTTCACCGAGTTCAGCTCCATCCCATCAGGAGCCTTCAAAGCGGCATCGTTCTTCATCGGGATGTCCATGGTGCTGGTGCTGTCCTGCATCGGCTGCTTCGCCCTCTTCTTCTTCTGCAGCACAGCCACTGTGTATAAGATCTGTGGGTGGATGCAGCTGGCCGCAGGTGAGTGAGTAACTGCGCATCCGTTGGATGTTTTCCCGATGATTTAGCCTGGAGAAGGAAGAATAACAAACAGGGCTAGAAATTAGAAACATTATCCCTGCAAACAAACACACACAGCAGCATATGGTTATGAGTGAATGTAATGTATACCTGTACAAAAAGTACTGTAGTGGTACCCTGGTGATATAAGGATGCCAATATCATGGTGTCTTGATATATACTATGGTATTCAATGGTAGTTTAATGCAATCATGTTTATGTGGAACTGCAGGGAACTTTATACCATTGCAATGGTACTTTTTGGTAGCAAATACATTTGTTACTCAGAAAACAACTAATGCAAATATTAACTTTAATATATGGGATTGTATAATGATTATCTTTATTAAAATAGCAGACAAATAATTTTGTTTTAACAGTTTAAACCATTTGCAGTTTGCTGGTATAGTTCTGATATAATCTTAGCTTGTAAAGTGACAGTGTTACATGTTAGTAACATTTATACGTTACCAATGTTACCTTCCAGAATTACAAATGCACTGAATTAGTTAGAACATTGTCCTCCTTGGGCCAGTGACAAAAGGAGACCACTAAGGCCTTTACATTACCAATTAGGGTGGGACCACTCAACTGAACAATTTTACCCCATTCATTTAAGTTAAAGAGTAATCTGTTTATAAATGCCCATACCACATTGCTAACCAAACAGTATATTACAGAAAAGCCATTGATGAGCGTGACGAGAAAATTAGCATAAGCACTGTACGTGTACACAACAAACTTTCTATTCTATATATGAAAAACAAGTGCAGTTAGTCCTAGTCAGTATATTTTTCACCCAGCCAACTGAAGCTGAACGTGTCAATATATAATTGAAAATAATTTTCACCTAAGCTGTTGTCATTTCTTGTGCAATGTTGTGTAATAATTGAAGGCTTGTGTGTAATAGTGAGGTAAAACATATGAGAAAGGAACAGTAATGATGAGGAACAAACAACAGGGTGTGAATTGCATCTGCTCATGTCACTTCAAGGGCATCTGAAGCTTTGCTCTACTTTGTAGAGTCAGCAGTTAGCCGACATTTCGCCTTGTTTGCTAATATTTACTGCACTTTACATTGCTTACTTTAGTTCTCCATTTTTCTCCCTCTTTCCCGTTCATCTGTATTCCTGACAGCCTCTTCTTGTATTTGGAAGTTAAAAAGCTCCAGGGTTCCATTTAGTTTGATGTATTTTCAGAAGTGACTGACCGCCCTCCTTGAATATATGTATGTGTGCTTGTCTGCCTCGCAGGCTGTGCTCTGTCAAACAGTTCTTGGTGTTGGAAGGAAGGGCTGGACCACTGGAGGAAATGTTCCAAACATATCCAGTCAAAATGTGCTCTGTAAACATTTCATTTTTTCCATTGAAAAGAAAAAGACAGGGATAGTCTATTTTTGTGTCTGCTCTCCGGAGAGGTGAGGTGAGTTATGAAACTGACTCACAAATGTGGATAAATTAGTGTCACAGGTGGACTGTCGCTGTCAGAGCAAAATGACAAGTAGATAGTCTGTATTTTGATTCTTCTGTCAGTGGTTTGGATGGTCTCTTCACCTCTGTCTATATTGGAGTTGAGATGATGATACTTCTGTGGTAAATTTGGAAGTGTGAAAAAACTTTAAAACTTCCCTTTAACACATTTGTTAGTATCATGACTTGCTTCTGCTCTTATATTACTAACAATTACTGATTTAAATAAGAAAATACCTGCCATGCTAGCATGGAGACAGTTATAAATAAAGAAGAGCATTTGTCATGTATTAAAACAAAGTATAAATAAGACTCTAGCCTAACATAACTCTAACGTTAAAGTTATTTTAAACCAATAATGACACACCTTTGACCACATAGTTTATATTATTTAGCCTTAAATCTACACTCTTTGGCAGCCTCCAGTTAGGATACTAAAGTTTGTCCTCAATAAATTGATGTTTTTAATTGATTTAAAAAATCAAAACAAGCTAAAATAATTTTTTCGTACCCAGAATGCCTTGCTTCTCAGTTCTCTATTCTTGGTAAAGCTGTGATTTGGCCCTTGGAGGCTGATGTGCAGCCATTGATATTTTTATGAAATCAAAACAAGCCAAAAGAACGTTTTTACTTTCCCAGAATGCCTTGCTTTTCATGCAGGTATAAGTCATAAATCAATTTATTCTCAGGACTGTCTAAACGGCCACTATAGGACGGAAGCTAGAATTAGTGCTTAGCAATAAAAAGCCCATTTGGTTTGCTAGTGGCTGATCGATCCAATGAAAGTCTCCAGAACAGCATGCAGTGCAGATAATGAGAAACTAATGCTGTCGCTGTTTGCTTCTCGCTGCCTCTGGGAACTCAGAGCTGGTCGGTTACATCAGACTGTAATTTGTCTGACGAATTCAGACGGCGCTGCATTTATAATTACAAACAATAAAATGACTGTGAAAGCCTGATGTGTGTTAGATGTACAAGTGAATGTTAATTTAATAGACCAGACGGTAATTCTGACATGATTGCACTGTGAGTGAAACATACTGGAAAACTTGTGCGTGTAAAACACACATTACAAACACTCATACAAAATAAATACAAATAAGAATTTCACTTTATAAGAGGGCGATTAACTATTTTCACTTTAACTGTTGCTTGTTCTTATGGTAAAGAGATTTAAACAAACCAACATTAAGACTTAAACTTGTTAAACTGCTACAGACATGAATGAGTTTTATTTTGACTGACAACTTTTTTAAATTGTGCAGTTTAATAAAGGGAGATGGGGAACTAAGGACCTAATATTCCACAGAAGAGGACGTTTTAGAGACTTTGTGATGGGCTTTTGTGACTTAATAAGCAATTACCTGAAACACCAAAGATGAACTCTGAGTTCATTGGTTCCTGGGCCTGTTTAAATCAAATGGCTTGTTGAAGGTAAAGTATAGCGTGACCATTAAAAGTAGGTGTTATGAAACCCACAGAGATACTAATGGATCCAGAGCAGAACTGAAGCTTGTGAATGGAGACAGATAACTTCACGATTAATGACTGACTCACTCTGTTCATACAGTGCCTTCAACACACCCACGCTTCTGTTAGCTTTGCTATATTCAGTTATCTGCTACAATTTAATGTAGTAGATGCTTTACATTTTCTTTGCATTTACTTACAAGGAAAATCAAGAAATACAGTCATAGTTTATTGGACAGATGTCATGCGGATTCCATGTTTTCAAGACAGACGTAGAGTATAAGTCATAAATCACTCATTACCAGTTATATACTCATGTTATACCATCACTGTACCACACTACTGCCTTCATAAAGATTATTTTAGGAAATGTATGTACAGGTTGCAAATTGCATGATTGTAACCAAGATTTTACATTACAAACCTAACAGCCCATGTTTCATGGAAAATATATCCTTTTTAGCATATGTGTGAATCATATCATTTTCTCAAGCTGACAAATCTCTCACAAAAACAGTAGTGGGAGTGAGAAAGCCGAGGTATTTTTACTTTAGAGAGATGGCAGGTGAAATGGCATTAAAACACTTATACTGACTTTCAAAAAAGTATTTGTTACACCCACTCAAGCATAAAATCACAATTTACAGGTTAAAGGTTCAATAAGTGATTTCGGAGAAATGGTGCTGAAAATTGAATTTAACACCCAAACAAACACTTTGTGAATATTTGCTAGAAAAGCAAAGTGGATCGGACCAATCAGCCACAAAAATCTCGTGACCAATCAGCAAAAGGGGGCGTATGCATTTAGTCATTGCCTGTGTTCCATAGTGTATTTGTTATTTTGAGGGCGGAGCAATGAAGAGAGGGGCGTGTTTATTGGGTGTTGATTTCAAATATAGAGAGTGTTTCTCAGAAATTCTTACTGTATATATTTAAAGGAGATATACAGATATATACAGAAGCATAAGTTACGGATTTCATTTGGCAAAGAAGCAGATTCTTTTTTATAGATTAGAATTACAGCAGAGTTTATAAAGGCAAAACTGCATCTGAACTTGAGAGCCAAGCACCACCATGTGATTTAGTTGTGGGGAAAAGAGCAGCTTGGACATTTCAAGAGACTCCATTTGTAATCTATAGGAAAAAGGTCTTATGAGCAACATGACAGAATCTCCAGTACAAAGCAGCTGATGTCATCTAGTTAAGTCTAGTAAAATTAACAGCACGTGTGTAACTAGTATTAAAATGACATTTAAAATTCCGAAGGCACACAGTAGATGTTGTTTCTTTCTCCACTAACAAGAAGCCAGAATTATATGTTAATATTACAACCAAGAAGCCAGAATGCTTCTTATTGGTTGAGATTATTTCATCTGTTATTTTTCAGTGCATATAGTTTGTAATGCACATTTTTATATGGAAACATATAAAATGGAAACTGGGGTGTAGAGCATGACTAACGTTTGGGAAGATGTTATAATTATAACCGAGAACAGGCAACATCTGTTTGGTCTAAATGCAGTGCATGGCTGATACCTGTGATAGACTAATGACAGACAGGCAGAACATTTTAGATGGTTCCTACGATTCAAGATCCTGTAAAACCAAATGTTGTCTGTGACTGTTAGCTTTGAGGCATCTACATTCTTGTGTATTTCTAAAAGTGTATAACATAAAACTTAGAAGATATACAGATTGTAAACCTGCAGTCTTTCTCTTCTGGGAAAATGGTCCAAAGTATTGATCCCTCATCTCATGTTGTGTTGTACATAGACAAGCCTTTTGTTATATCCTCCTCCAATTCCCTGTTTCAAATGGCAATTCGTCAACACAGAAACGAAAATTGTGTTTTTGTCAAACCATTTCCTGTGTGTACAAAGCAGCAAGGTATGAATGCTTCAAAAGCAAATTGTGTAATTGATTGAGGTAATAGTTCTTTGCCCAGGTGTGTCATTTATTGAGTTGAACTGTCTACAAATTACATTTACTTCTGGTAGGGGATTCACATAATACATCATGTAACAGAGTTCTTCAGACTGAACTGTTGGCAGCCTTTAAATCTGTACCAAATGTAAATGCCATTTAAATCAACTAAATAAACACAGTAGAAATTAGCTAATGAATGGCATCGCCTTTATCCACCCAGCCAATCAGAAATTCATCTGTAATCACAGTAATTTGTTGCTTGGTGGATTTCCTCAGAATTCTATCCAGAAGTCTCTGGATCTCTCTGAAACAGTCTCTTATGAGGAGGTACAGAATGAATGTTTGATGCCATCAAATGTTCTCCGCAGTTCTCCACAGAGAGCAGATGTTTTTGCTGCTAGGTGCCATTTGGACGACTGGGGGTGGGCGGTTGGGGGGGGGGTTACCTGGAAAACTGATTATGAGATACGTAAAAATCAGCAACAATAATGAGACCTTTTGGGGACCCTACGGGGCCCAGATTCATGCCTGTTCATGCAGGACAGCTTTGGCACTAACAATGTTTAACCACCGTGTGCTGCAGGAAAAGATTGTGTGGGAACAAAATCGATAAACAAAGAAAAACGTAGGTGCGGGTTTATACAGAAAGAAAAACTGTGAAAGTTAAATGAGCTCCAGGAACAGTGTGTTGTTTTTGTTCACAGTGTGAGAGAGTGTGTGTGTGTGTGTGTGTGTGCGTGCTCGTATCTGTGAAAACACAATGGCACACGATCAGAATTACATTATTTGCAATTGCCTAAGTAAGAATACAGTGGAAATGGATTTCCAGCAACAGGAAACCACACTAGCAATGCTTACATGGGACAACTCATGAACCTAAGTTTGCTTCTAAGGTTGCCCTAGCAGTTTTTTTAAAAAACTAAATCCTTATTCCTATTTGACTTAGCAAATGCAACTAAAATATATATTATAAAGTGCACTTCTCAAGAAGCAATTGTTTACAGTGAGAGCAGTGTGGAAAACGAGGACAATAACAGTAGACAAACGCATTGTGTTTCTATGTTAGCCATGATGGCATTGAACTCAAAACGCATGAATCAGTTCCTGGCTAGTCACGAATCAGAATCCTGCATTAGAGATTAGCACTTAGTGGTTAAAAATACGGTGCTCCATTAACACACAAGCTTTAATCTTCTCAGAGCCGATCTTCACAGATGAGCACATCAGACCTGCTCATTTCAAGCCAATGTCACTTTCAAAACATATGGTCAAAGTAATTATGATATTTAATAAAAAAGTACCAGTGCGCGCCGGGTAAAGTTTGACGTTTGTTAATTGTGGTTGATGGCTCGGTCAAAGTGGTTAGCTGCTCTTTACGGGTTGATTAGCTGGTGTATCTGGAGTTAATGTCATTAGTGAACGGTAGGACAACCGGCTCTTGATTGCTGCTTTGCTTTCCCTCTTTGTGATTAGCGACTATTAGGCTAATCTGGGCCGAGATCGTGTCATGCCCACGAAGACCACTTTCCTCATTGCAAATGGATGGTGACTGGCCACCACACGGATCTCTATAAAGAACGTTTCTTTTAACTATGACTAAACTGTTTTGAGGAAACGTTCTTTGCATTTCTGTTGATTAGCTGTTACTAGTGTATCATGATCAAGGATTAACTTTAGTTTGTTAGTTAAGACTATTAACTTAGTCTTTCAATGTCAGTACAGAGGCTCAGCACCCTCAGTGTTTATAAGAACCATTTATCCAAAGATTTTTCCATCTTCATCCTTTATAGTAAAAAAGGCATGAGAGCATTTCTGACATACATTAAGATTAAAGAGATATAAATTGTGCACATAACTCAGATAATTTCGTTCCGGATGTATGTAATGAGAAATGTTTGAGACGCGTGTGAGACTTCAGCTAATTTAATAAATTAAAATGAGTTTGTCATTTTCTAGGTTTATCACAGTTAAGTGGAGGTTATGATAACACACATTCATTTTCCAGTTCCTAAACTTCCTGTCACTTCTGCTTTCCAGGTGCTGGAACTACAACTGGCTATTTTTTAATCTTCATCTCTTTTTAACCTTTCTGTGGCTCTTCAAATATGAGATTTGATTGAGTTTGTTTAATTACGTGTGAAGTGGGTTTAATTAGGACGGGGAAGGAGAGCTGCTTCACGGTCACTAAGGAATGAAGGTGAAAAGATTGACAGCACAAGATTGGCTGTTCTTATAAGCTTAACAACACACACACACACACAATTATGCATCTGCAGCAGAGCTTAAATCTGAGAACAGAGACATTTTGGACTGCTCTGTTCTTTTTGAAGGGCTTGTTTTCTTTTCTATACCCCACAGAACTCACGCATGCCAAAACTAAAGACTGAACACACAAACAAGAACATCAGAGGCCAAAAAAATCACCCAAAAAGAACTTAACATAATATAATAAAACATAATGATTTATCTTATTTAAACACACATGTACAAATAGAACAGTAAAAATCTTTTATTTTGTAAATGGCAATTAAAAAAGTCAAAGAATAAAAACGTTTCATAAAATATAGATAAAATAAGCTGTGTTTTCCTTCATAAGTTAAAATGTGAGTCATAATTTTATTACCAAAACTTCATGTTTGTACAGTATTTTACTGTAAAAAATATGTATTATCCTGTTCAAGCTCATGTAATGTTCCCACATTAATGTAACATGTATAACATTTATAACTTACAGTTAACCAATTAACAGGTTCTCACAGTAGCATTTTTACATCCATTAAAATGATGAACATTTTCGCTGTGACGCACCAAAATGACAACCTGTAATGCATGCAACATTGTTACTGTATTGTTTACAGTAAAGTTCAGTAAAGACAGTGTTAAGAAAAATGATATATACAAAAAGGATAATGAGTGATTCTTCCCAGTCAGGTGGGAAAGACACTCAGGAACACAATAACATATATAAATGAACACCATAAGGAACTGGCATGTGAGTGTGTGTGTACTCTATAATGCTTGTGTGTTAGCAGATTAAAGCTAATTTGAGGCATAGGTTTAATGGGAGAGGTAAGACTACAGCCTTCATATACAGCATCAGTTTCATGCTATACTCGTCTTCCCCAGAGCCTTTGATATTATGCGTGTGAGACATTATGAGTCTGTGATGGTTGTTCGATCTGATGGTTTGTTTGATCTATAGAACCTTGGCCTCACGATTCATCCAACCCCTCAGAGATAAAACGTGGGTTCTGAAGCCACAGCTGTGATCAAAGTGCCTGCCTGGTCTTGCGTGTCCTATCCACCCCCTGCCTGAATCATTCTTGAAAACTCTGTCAGTCAGTGATGTAGCCCAGGCGACGGTTGCTAGAACTTGTGGGACATTCTAGCAAGATAAACTTCTAGACACATAATAACATTTCAGAGGCACACCAATTTCCTGCCAATTTATTGTGCAGTAACTATGAGCAAACCATTCTTAGGATTATTTCCCCAAAGAGTATAAATGCTGTGGCTCTGTGGTGCTATCAAAACATTGCTGTTTGTTTGAGCACTCAAACATATTATCTTCTGACGCAACCCGGTTACATGTTTGCCACAGCAGGCCAACCAAATAAGGTCAGAAACCAGAAGGGGGAGGTTAGTTAACGTAGGGGGTGGTTAATAATGAGAAGATAATGAGGACACATAAATGTAAAAAATATGTTCATGCATAAATATTAAGAACAGTAGAATAGTTCATTGGATTGTTATTTGTTGAAAATATTTCTTGTCAAAGAGAAACATAAAAGACGTCATTTTTGCTAATAGCAGATAGGATAGAAAAGCATTGTGAGGGTCGGGTCGGTTTGAATTCAAGTGGGAACAGAGTAAATTCGATTATTAAGAGCACTAGACCCGCCTCTCCATTTGTCGTCTTCATCAAAATGTGTAGCAAATGTGAAGTTCTTAATTTGTCTTCACTTCTACAAATCCTTGTGTTTTTCTTTCCGGCCTTGTGACGCACCATCCTCACCTAAATCAGTGGATTCACGGTAAGAAAAACAAAGAATAGCTTCTCACAGGATAATTCTCTTCTTAAATCTGTTTTTCTTCAAACTCACACAATGCCCTTCAATTCAGTGTCCCTGTCAATCAGTATGTAATAATGGATGGCTTGTCTGGGCCAGAGCGGAGGCCATTAGTATCGGTGCTTTGTCAGAATAAATTACGAGGCTGTTGCTCTGCGCGGCTCCAAAATCTCTCCGCTTTGAAGGCCGGAGAGCCACTGTGGCTTAGATGAGAAGGATAAACTGACCTCTACGATTAGCACGTCAAACCAGGGAGGCTGAGCCAGACAACACTGGCTTTAAAATGCCCTCTATGGTCAATGCTATAAAACAGAGATGATTGCTACAAACCAATTAAAATAAAGAATTAAAAATGTAGAGCTAAAAAAGATATTAGTTGAAGAAGATGCTATTTAGTTGGAAGTAAACAACACAGCTGTGAGGGACAGAATTACAGTCCAGCGTGTCGTGCTGTCCTCTGGGTCATATCTGATGCTTTCTAGAAAGTCTAGAAAAAAACCTAGAAGGGACACATGATCCTAATCGTCCTTTACATTTAAAGCCTGTTGCAAAATATTCAAATACATAACTTGTAAATTGTAACAGTACAGCTAAACAATGATCTTCAGGTCTTAACTTACAGTTAAGTTGTAAGTTTTTTAAAGGGCTTTATGGAAGTGGACAGTCACTGCTTAGCTCGTTTGCCATGTTTTCTGTTTCCATGGCAACAACGACTGCTCTGATTGGTGGAGGTTGCTTAAAGGCAAATTGGCATTTAAACGTTTAAAATATTTAGCTGAAATCGTACTGTTATGGCTTCTACAAAGGCTTATTTGATCAATCAGGTCTGTCTTAAAAGGTTTAAAAATGTGTTTTTCTATAGAATTAGATCTTTACTTTGTACTGTTCTATAGAGAGTTATTTATGCGTGACAAAACACTCACATTTCTACATGCAACACGCAAAACACACAATATTTTTGTTGAGAAAGTCAAGACATTGAGATGGAACAGAATATATGCAGAACTGAATGGCCATCAGCAATCAGTAACAAGCAAAGTGTTAGTGTTTTTGGAATATAAGTTTCCTCTGTATATATGAGCCAGAGGAAATAAAACTGCACATTATGTTTTGAGCCTGCTGCTATTAGTCTCCCATTCATTAAATACCACTTCTTTTACATTTACATCTGCTGTCTACATTTGCTTTAGCTGCAGTAAAAATCCATGTAGAATTATAACAGGTTAATAGCTGATTATAATAGTGTCAACTACCAATTAAGACCGGAGATGTGTCTCAATTTTGTATTTGTTCACCTGATCAGGGCTTTTAATAGATCGTTTTTATGGAATTGAAACCTTAACTAAACATTATGCATACGTTGCTTACGGGCTTCATCTAATCAAAACTGAAGCTTGGAATAAATAATAAGGCTTGGAAGATAATATGCATAATTGGCTGCACGGTAAACTGAGAAGTTCTGCATTTTTATGGTTTGCTTTGGAGGTTTTAAAACTAGTTAATTATATAAAATTATATATTTAAGTTATAGCATTTTATTAGATAGAAATTTGTATATGCCCCTAACCTATACATACATACATACATACATACATACATACATACATACATACATACATACATACATATGAAATGTCTCATACAAGGGCCTGCAATTAACATCAATGACCTCCAAGCTAACAGACATGGTCTAAAATTCAACCTTAAATTTGCTTTTATGAGGTCTGACAGGTCTCTCGGTTTTATGCCATGACACCATCACATAAAAAAGCTTTTAAGTAAATTGATGAGTATTTTATTACTAGTTACCAATCAGAGAATTCTGCAGCTGTGTGATGTTGTGCATGTGTAGTCAAAGGGCAACATTTGACTGGATACCCTGTCACACTCATACTTACAGTCTGACCCGCATGAAAACACAAGGTTCGGTTCGTATACAGCCTGTGATATATCTGAAAAACAGCTCTCCGGTGGTTGTCATGGAAACCGCACATTTTTCAGCCCTCCCCTTTTCTGCGAAGGGTCCGCAAGCGTATGCAGTGTTTCATAATTAGTCTTTGCCCGATACATACACGTGCCAAGGGTTGGGGGCAGGGGTGTATGCACGTGAATGCAGGCGCTCCGTGGGGCACAGCAGAGGTCCCCCTTCTGGACTAACTTTGGCAGACCACCCTGCAGGAGGTCTCTAATGCTCTAATCAGACTTCCTGCAGCTATAACACCAATTAGAGCACAAAGCACAGAGTGTTGCAATTCTAACAAAAGGCATTTTGCTGTTCCTTTCACCTTTTCTTTGACTCAGAAAACGTTGGAGGAAGCACACAGATATTAAACCACTAATGTAGGGGAGGTTTTAACTAGCAGCTTAAAAACAGAAGGTTACTTTGTGCCGAGTAGATCTCCACAAGAAGAAAGCAATAACCTGTCACCATTGTCTCTCTGAGCAGGAGAGACACAACCCCTAACCAAAGCAGAACTAGATATATCACGTGGAAGTCATGAAAACCAGTTCTTGTGGTCCTAATTATATGGCTATAAAAATTAAACTAGCATTTCCAATTATAGCTCATTTTTTAAACTAATCTCTGCCCTGTGTATTAAACTTTGGTTTACAACTTTCTCGCCCCAGGCAGCTTGTTGAGAAAAGGTGCAATATTACTGTTCTGAGTGATCAAACCAACCAAACGGATGATGAAGCAGGTAGAAATATCCCGTTGACTACATTACAGTACCCTAGCAACCACCCAGAATACCACAGAAGCTGCATAGCAACACACAGAAAACCACTCCCAACACCTTAGCAACTGCAAAGCAATTCTATGCTAGGGCGAGCACCGCTTACGATAAAATATATCTGCTCGTACGAACAGAGCGCAAACCGACTGCGTCAGAACACGCCCAGAGTGAAATGTTCTTAGGCTCTGCGCCACATCTGAGGAATATTAAAACAATCCCATCAGCCAACTTCAAACGCTCGGCACACACTGAGAAAGAAAAAAGGACATCTGTAGAATATTCAAAGAAACTCTCCCCC
>JAZGTK010002313.1:0-13793 GCA_036877625.1 Ambastaia sidthimunki
GGTCTGGAGTTTCTCCAGGAAACAAAGACTGGAGGTTGGGCTGCATGATCTGCCAGTGGAATGGGAGCTCCAAGTGTCTACAGTGTTAAGCACAATGTTAATTTACATGTGTAAGTTTACAGAACAAACATACCAGTGATTGCTTACACATAACTGTTCTGTGTTCTTTCTTAAAGTGTTAAATGAGCTCACGCATGATTTTTGACGATCACTGTCTTCTGAAGGGTGGAGTGAGGATTGGTGGGTTCGAACCGCACAAAATGGTCCGCCGTGACATCAGACAATTCCCCAAATCTAGGCTGATCTTCTCCACCTGATACTGAAACAAGGTCAACAGCGACCAGCTGACCTATACCTAAAAAGTAGTTTTTTTTTACATTTTTAAAACATTGCTAAACTGTTGCTCCTTTAAATTGAAGTTCACAGTATATGACAATAATAAGGAACTTCAGGTTGTTTGAATTTATTCCCTACCTTTAATGGTTATATCTTTCACTTGGCAATTGTCACAGACAATGGTAAAATTCTGTGTACAGTTCTCAGCCGTAGTGGGAAAAAACACAACCTAAATAGTGAAACAAATTCAAACTTATTGAATTATCAGACTATGCATAATCTGTGCCAGATACATCAAGCTCCAGCTAACACAGAACATTCTCAGAATGTTGGCTAACATTCTCTAAAAGTTTTCTCAAAGTGATCAAAAATGTTCTGCAGCAACAGAACAGAGAGTGTTTTTAATGTTTTATATCATATAAAAATGTTATTCTTAAGCTGTTAGTTGAAAGATTTAAAAATGTTACAGAATAATGTTCTTTAAAACAATCAATAACATTGTTAACATTGTTAATAACATTTTACAACCTAAAATTGTTAGCTGGGCCCTGTGCTCTTCCTTGTGAAAAGATCTCACCTCTATGACGGTGGCCTGTCCGGGCAGAAGACCAAAAAGGGAAGGACTGATAGCAAAAGGAGGCTGTTCGGCATAGACTGCCTTCACTGCTGACTGAGAGGAAAATGAAGTGTGTTAATGTACAAAAAATGAATTCAATTATGTTTATTTCAGCTTGCTTACCCTGAGGCTGGAGGCAGGCCATTGTCTCTTAGGCATTATGCAGAATGTTCCAGAACTCAGGCCTTCATTTTGACATAAGACCTCTATGAACTTCACCCCTCCAGCCAAGCAGTAACCACAGTCTATGACTGTAGGCACTGGACACAAAATCTCAATTTATTAAAGCAATAATACAATGCAAATATCATTTTGTGTATGTTTATGTTGACTCACAAGTCAGTATTGGAGGGGGTCTGTGAGCCTCCACTGGTATAATGAGAGGATACGGCGACTGAGTTTCCACAACAAGGATGTCCTCATAATCAGCCAGTGAGTCTGGAGCAAAGCGCACCATATACTGACAGCTCATACCAGGAGCTACAATCCCCCCCTCACCAGGAAACCTGCCTGTGGAACATATACATCTGTTACACTGTATTTCTTATTTTGAGTGACATATACTGACGACACTACAACACTAACAACCAATGCAAATGTATGTTGGCCAAGAACTTTATTGTATCTACTGATTTTGGCCTTTAGCATTTTGAGGTTATAAAACTAACCATTACACCATATTGTCACTTACAAAATTTACCTATAGTCAATTTCAAAGTGAATTTTTAGTTATTATGTGAAAAATAACAATAAGTTCAGTTGTTATCATTAAAGTGACAATTTATAACTTTCACCCCCTAGCGCCACCTCTGTTTATACCTTAAAACTATAGGTTACTTTATGTATTTTTGATTACATATGTTAAAATTAAAAGGAGACAATTTGACAATCTGACATTTCCTGGGAAATTGGACCTGACAGCTCAAATTACAAACCATTATTATATTATTTAGCATTGTGAATCGTGGGAAGCTAAGGAGATTGTGTTGAACACTAATAAGTCATGTACTTGCCCAATAACTGATTTTTGCTTATTTTTTAACCCCAAAAAGTTACAGATTGCAGCTTTATATTATAATATAATTGCATCAGCACAATCAATAGCCATTAAAAAAACATACTGGTTTAAAAATTGTATTAAATTTCTAGGTTTATCCCAAAGCAAACCACTTAAGTACTGTATAGGCCTATCTAAGCAGAATATTTATATTTTTACCAGTAGATGTCGCTACAGCTGGAGCAAATTATAGCTATGAGGAAATTCCACAGAATTCTTTGGAATCATGTGATAACTTGACTCTAAAATTCCTTTATGCAGATCATTATTTATTGTTGATTTACAACATTCCTCCTAGCTCAGCAGCGAAAGACAAACAGTTTCATCTCTGAACTGAGATGTTAAGCTTACATAATTGAGGCTTTCATGAGGTTAACAAGCAAGTTTCTTTTAGAAAACTCACCCAAACCAACAGAAAAATGTGGAGACGTTGGAGGAATCAGGCGAACATGACGACTGGTCGCAGTCATGTTTTTTAACTCCACCACAGTCTACAGGAAACAGAAGGCACCATTCAGAACTGACAACACACAGAACTGGAAAGACACCTTTCATAAAATTGAGCTCACGATGTGAGGAAAGACTAATGATTGTGTACACCAAGAGTGATTAAACAGCAGTTAAGAACCTCAAATGACTGATTCAGTTGCATGCATTATAAAGTTTAAGCACTGTCATAATGTCACGAGAAGTCCAATAAGGCGATTGAAAGAAACAAATTGAATAAAATGATTTAATCAGTGAGTTCATACCTCATACACTTGTCCTATGTTGTAGTCTGTAAAGATGATGGCAGGTGGATTTGCAATGAAGATGGGAACAGGGGCCTCAGGACTGGTGTTGTAGGACAGAAAGGGAATATTTTGATATTTCAGTATTTTGCGCAGTACATTGTCATCCAGGTGTCTGGTTAATGGACAACCTGAGGTAATAAACGATTAAATAAACTGAACAGTTATTCTCACTCAGTCATGGCCATGCATCACCAACTGATGGCTTGATTATTAAACCAACGCTGGATAAAATCAGATATAAATCAGTTTTGCCCCATCACTTCAGGTAATGTAAGCAAAAATCAGTCCTTTTGTGTTATAGATACATGCATGCATAACTTGTGGTAGATGGGAAGTTGATGTGTCCTGGGGTGTGTACTATATTCAATCCAAAACTGATTTAATTATATTTAACTTCATTACAACCTCATTAATGGACATTCTGGTTGGGCCAGACAAGTGAAACAGAATATTCAATGATTCAAGTTCAATGATGTAATCCAGCTGTCTTCCATAACCAGCACCTGGCATTCTGATATGTGATTGGACAAAATTTAATTATAAAGCATGGTTTGTAATATGCATTGTAGATTAACCATGTCTGCTGGTCTGCAATGTCATGATGACAATGTCGTGTTTTAGGCTTTGACATTCTGAAAAAATATCCCACAATGCACAGCATTTATATCATAAGCACAAAATAGGGTGCGATCTTTATCTGGAGTTTTTATGTGTATCATATTTCCCCTACCCAAGCTGCTCAAATATTGTGGCATTAATGGTTAAATAAAGCTGTCTGTAATGCAAACACCACAATAACAAAGGACAAGGCCTTTGGGGATTATAAGTGAAGCCATGCGTTGACATGATAAAGGCACTTATTTTCTTAAACACAATTTTTTACAGGAAAAATGTCAAACAACGTAAACTATATGTGACAATGGATTTAATTAAGATTATATGACTCATACGTTTTTGGAGAATCTATCTATTATTCTTGGCAAATGTTTTGATTGGTTTTATTTTTGCATTTTAAAATGACATTTAATAGGAAATATCTCCTTTTTCCTCATGTTTTCTCCTAGACAGTAATGAGAACATACTGCTCTCCATTTCTCAAAATTTTCTCCTTAAAAACAGGATTCAGTAATCACATATGTCTCCTTTAGAGTGACTTTGTTGAATCTGCCTGAGTACTGAGAATTCCATCATGTATCCTTAGCTATTAAAACCTTAAGCAGTTTATTAAAACCAAATAACTTTCAGCAGGCGTCCAACCTGGTCTTTCCTCTGACTTTTGCCTTATTCTCCTGCTTCTCCCCTGGGATAACGAGGGACTTTCCTCCCCGTTGGGCATTAGGAAGCAGATAGCGTGGGTTTCGTAGAAACTTATGTCTCTCTTTGTACTTCTGCAGGGCAGCCTTGTCTTCTGCCAGACTTTGAGGACTGGGTCGCTCCTTCCGCACAGCCTTGCGCACCTGGCCCAGGTTCTGATGAGAAATTGGAAGAACAAATAACAATAAAATGTATGTAGAGAGCCATTCAAAGGTTTTTGCACAGACATTGTTTGTCATTATAAATAAAAAGTTAAACTACATAAAAGTTTTAATCAGTGTCAACAAAACCACAAAGATAATTCTGCTGCCTACATAATATTTGGATATATTTGCATATATTGAATAAACTGTTTGGGGTCAAACCTCAGTGGTAGCACCCTTGATAGATCCGGACTCCACAGAAGAAGGGAGAGTAAGGGTCTCCTCTGACTGGTCCAGCAGACTCTCAGCCGTACGTGCAGGTGGGGGGAGCAAAGTATAACCATCATCCTGGGGTTCGGTGCAGATGTGCATATTATAGGATACAGTTGGCTTGTCAAAGCCAGGTGTGAACTTTCCTGTAAATAGTACGATTATTAAAAATGCCAGTATTATGAAATGCACTCTAATTGCTTTAAATTTGCTTAACTACCTTTTGGGCTTTTTATAACAGGGCTGTGCACTGTTGTGTAGTCCAGCGGGCAAATCAAGTTGTTCTCTCTGAGAAGATCGTTGTCCACACACCACTTGAAGGCTGATTTAACTGAGACATAAAAGTGGAACTACATCTAACAGACTGTAGTAAGTAAAAACAAGAAGTTTGTTTACATAAACAGAACTGTTCTGGTGTAATGTACCTGGGGGTAGGCCCAGCTGATGGTACACCTCACCCACTTCTTCCATCATTTTGGTCAGTTCATGCTCCTCTTTTGCAGCAGCCTGCAGACGGGCCTGTATGATATGTGACTCCAGCATTTTAGCATCTTGAATCCGTTTGTTGTATTCAGAATGTACCTGGATATGAAATTGAAATAATAATTTCTATAACGTTGCAAGATTGTTTCTTACATTTTGAGAGATGAGAAGACAGATACCTGTTGTAGCTCCTTCACATATTGTTCATGATAGCTGTCATCCCCTCTGCGTGATTTACAGAGATTAGCAACAGTGTCTTTCCCAATAGCCTCGGCGGTGTAAAGGTCTTTAAATATGCTTGCCAGTAGATGAGAAATGTCCTGTACACACAACACTACTCACTCAAACATATGAAAGCACTTTTAAAAATAAAATGGCCTTTTGTTGTTAAAGGTTTTTCTAATAGCCATGTTTTTGCAAAAACCTTTAACTTTAGGTTCCGTTAAAACATTACTATAACGTATTGAAGTATTTTACCAAGTATCCACTGCAAAAAATAAATACCTAACATATCTAATGCAGTTAAAATAGCTAAATACCTAATAAAATAAACACTCATGTGTTGAATCACGTGTACTCCTTAATCTAAGCAATGTATTGTGGATTTTGTACATTAATCGTAAGCATTAAAAGTTAAATGTCTAAGCACAGTTAAATGTTTAATTAAATGTCATTCGTTCCCTTACCTGAGTTGTTACTGATGCCGGTTTATGTCGGTTCATGGAGGGCTCAGACATCCCTAACGCTTTCGGTTCATTTTCATCTGCCATTGTTTTGTGGGAAGCGTTTACAAAACTCAGTTCTTTCAATAAAAGCTTGACCTCATAACAGGCACAATAAGACAGAATCTGATTGCACTATAAACTAATAGATGCCACAGAGCTTTCATTCTATTTAATAGTGGCCGCCATGTTTGTTTACGCGCCGTTACCGTGGTAACGTGCCGCACTACCGGGCTTCTTCAATACTATTTACAGTGATTCAAAACGTATTTGGACGCTTAAATTACATTTTAACTGTACACATTTTATTGCGATATATATTAGAATAACAAATCAAGTGGTAAAAACATGATGGTTTTTTTGAGAACGGTTTTAGTGGATGGATAAAGTTCAAACAAAAGGGGTTTTAAAACAATGTTAACTTAATGCACTAATGACAAGGATTCCTAAAATTTAAGCCAGCTTTATAGTTTTATGTACACAGACCAATATATACTTCTTAGATAAATAATAAGTCTATATTGTGCTAAAGTAAAATACATGATTGCAGTACAATTATAGTATGTTAGATAACTTTAGATGTTATTTCATAGCAGTTTAAAAATAAATACTGCTTTACAATCCTGAGTAGACAAGCTAAAGGTGAGAAAAACCCAATAGAAAGATACAACACAATTCTTAAGATTAGAGAATAGCAATAATTTAAGGTAAACTTTCAACAATTTGTCCAGACTATGGACAAATGTGACAACCAAAAAGTGATGTAACAGGTACTTTTGTGTTTATGTGTTAACGTGTTTGTAATTTTACAAACATTACAAAACACAAAATTTATTTTCATGCAATTGTTTGCTGGAATTGTACTTGTATCTTTTTCCTAGCTTGCTCTTCAAAATAACACACCTTTGCATACCTTAAGTCAGGTACGGGTTGCCGGTTTTGCAAAGGGTGTGCCAAAAACTGCCTGCCACGAATATTGTAAAAATCCCCATTGTCACACAGCAAGAAGGCACTAAAGTAAAATAATGCATTAAAGTAAAATAATGCATTAAAACTACATTAAACAAAGATTGTTTTTCTCAAAACAAAAACAAGATGTAACAATAAACAATTGTGTTGCATCTGGATTATCTATATAATACATAGATACTTTCTATAATATCTATAGTCTATATATTTGCACATACTTTAAAAAACCCAAATATAGGCTCGGATATATAAATGCAGATATAACTAGCTCTAAAGATAGATTACTATCTATCTTTAGATACTAACTGAAGTAAACAGAAAAATGTCATTATTGAAGAACAGGTTTGACTAGATTATAAAAACTATAGATTATATAGATATATACTGTATGTATATACTCTATATCTTATATAGAGTATAGATAAATGGAACACCTAAATAACTAGAAGTTAACTCTTTTCTAAAAAATAAAATCAAAGCTTGCAATCGTGGGACAAAAGCTGAAGAACTGAATCCTCTTTTGTCACAGGCAAATGTGTGCTAACAATAACTGACAATAGCAAATGACGGAAAAGCAGACTCGGTTGTTATACAGTCAGACATAAGGGGTGGAAACGAATGAAACTTTTAGGTAATTAAGAACTGAGAACAGAGACTTGAATAACCGGTGTTTCTGTTGTGGGCGGCGGTCAATGCTCAACACAATTCCAATGGGAGGGATCTCCACACAGCGCATAAACCTTTAGTGAGAAATCTGGGACACTGGTTTCTCTCACCCCAGTCACAGTATCTGGGCGGCTGCTTGCCGTTAAACTTTGTTTCTCGACTTGTGCATACTTACATAAAGTATAACAAATTAAAAATAACCATGGAAGTGAATGGAAGTCCAAGGAAATTGGGTAAGTTTAGTCATCTTTGCACTTTGGTCCGCTTGAAAAGTGAACGCATTGGAATTGAAGTTACAGTCTAAAATCATTGTTCTTAATTGTTCTTTGCTGTTTCAATATGTTACAATGTAACATTCCTTATGCAAAAATACATTTGTATATATTACACGCATTGTAAAATACTTTGTGTAATTTCGTGACTGTTGCTGGGAAAAGTTTTAGGACCTGTTTTGCTGGCTTTATATATCCTTTTTTATGTTGCACACCCAGCAGTACAACTGTTTAGTTAGAACATACTCAAAACATTGTGTTACCATCATAGTACATTTCCATCATCTGAGGGTCGTCCTGTATCAGCTTAGTATCATGATGTACACAGCTGTAATTTAAATGTACAGTAATGCCATCCGTATCATATTGATTATGATCGATTGATCCACTTTCGATGCTGTTGCAAATAGCGCAATAAAGATAGTTTTGCGGTTAGACATTGTAAATTACTCTCTAAACATACATCGGGTATAGTAACACTTATTACATCGATAATACTGCGCCACTGAGTCTTTTTTTTATCAATATCTTTACATGTTTGTGGCTATGTGTATATTTTTGTAAGGTATAGAATAACAGTTTTACACAGTGGTTTACATTAAATTTAGTCACCATGCAAGCATTATGCTTAAAATGGCTGTTAAATGGTCTAAATTCACTGTATACCACGGTTTATTGCTTTAGTACCGCATACTTGAAATGCTTCTCAGTTATTCTAACACTTCCTGAAAAACTTTAATTCCTGCAGATGATAAATTAACCTCTTGTTTAAATACTATAGACAGATGACTATTCTGTAGACTAGGTCATACGTGTATTATAAAACTGTCATTTATGAGAATTGCAACTAACAAATGGATGCAAACAAGGTGGTTTAATGTGGTATGGGACTGGTGTGGCATGTCTGATACTAAACGCAGCATGCAAATAGTTAATCGACCAGAAGAGGGCGCCATGTCCTATTACCACCACCATTAGGCATAACCTTATACATGAGACAAGTTTTAGCTATCAGGCGAGATCTATAGTTACGTAAAGAAGAAATATAACAAAGTGAAAATGTAGAAATGTATAAAAAGTATAAATATTTTGTGCTTATGCAGTCCAAAGAAAGTAATACCCAGTCTCGCCATTGTATATCCCCATTTTTACATTTGTATCATATATATGATGTTACTACTTTTCTGCCATTATGCAGCAATGTAAAAAACGCATCGCATGTCATAACATGTCAGATCTATAGGTGTAAAGAGTTACAGCACGTAAAACCGCAACAACAAATACGAAAAAATTTGGCAGCATTAGAACCCGCCCATATAAAGTTAGCAAACGTCACGGTTTACACCCGCCAGGTTAGTTTTCTATACTCAAAATAATAACATTACGGGATAGCGGCGAGGAATGCGACCATGTCTTGTGCATGTACGTCTATCAAAAGGACGAAGTCCGAGGACTTGATTTATCAGGAACAGTGTAAGAACATTGCACGCGAGAACGGGAAACGCATAGGTGGGTTTAACGTTTATGTCGGGTGGTCGTGTTTCAATCATGCCAATGTTTACTAGCTTTCACGAGGGCCGATAACTATAGAAGAATGTTTGGGTCTATAACACCATTGACCCATCTGAATGTTAACCATAGTAAATGCACTCAAATAGCATAGTTGCTATAGTTGTGTTACTACCTACTGTAAAACCATAACAATAGAATTAACATTCTTGCAATGTTAAAAGTAAATAAAGCCTTTCCATTTATAATATGTTGTTGGTACATGTAAGTGACTGTGCATAAGTAATAGTAAACATATTTGCTTACACATGCATTATTTAAAACAGTATAACGTGGGTAAGATGAAAAGCACAATAATTTTAGGTTACTAAGGTTACTACACATTCCAACAACTCTTGAGTAAGTTATGGGTGGGCTTCATGGCAACTCTCAGCTCCTCGTGTTTGCTGTGTGTAGTTGCACTAAAACTGCAAAAGTATAAAAAGGATTCTGCATCAAGATGGTGCCTTTACAGTGAGGACCATGTGATGGTTGTTTACTGTGGATTCAGAGAAGCAGGCAAAGTCACAAACATCTGACAGCATATTTAAGAGAAGCAGTATCTGAGCCTAGACTTGTTTCTTCAAAATAACAGCCATTTTGTGTTTGGATGAGGAGTGAGTCACATGCATTATCCAAGTCAGCTTTATGAAGTTCTGCTGTCTGGTATTGAATTACATTTCAGCCATGCAGAACAAAACTGTATTGTTCATGTGCATCTTTAGAAGTGGAATAAAGGCAGTTGGATTACACACTTTTCCTGGTGAGTTGTAAATAACGGTCGGCTGGGCATGTTTTTGTCCGCAGCTGCTGGTTACCTTCCGCTGATGGGCCGTCCAGGTTGTTTGGCTACATAAAAAGTTTCCCTGTCCGCATCGTCAACTTTTCTGTTAAAACAGTGCCACCCACAGCAGACGGAAATAATTTCCACCCAGTTTAAAGGGATAGTTCACCTAAAAACATCCCTGTCATCGTTTACTCACCCTCGTCATTCCAAACCCATACGAGTTTCCTGCATGTGTAAAATGGAAACACCTAAAGACAAGTTTAACAGAAATCTGTGCTGTTTTTCTCTATGCAGTGAAAGTGGAGGGTGACCAAAGTCTGTCAAGCTCAAAAAGGGACCATCAAAGTCCAATATAGTCCTTACAACTCGTGCACCAGGACCCCCAAAACCATTTGACAGCCTGGAATGTAACATTTTTGAGCTTTTAAGGTTGAATTATTTTGAACTATTCTTTTAATGGATAATGTCTTGAAGGGTTTAGCATTAATTTAGGACCATCATTTAATTGTCCACCTCATTGCATTGCCTGGAAGTTAAAGCTGAACAGCTGAGATCATACGAACAACTGAAATCAACAAATCATGCCTGGCCCTGTTTCTGTTTACCTACATTAAATATCACAAAGTAATGAAACAAGTTAGTAGAGCCCGCAGGAAGAGATCTGCTTTTAAACTTTAAACATTCAACCTAACATCTACTTTGACATGCTGAATGCTTTTGTAATATAATTTGAATTTAAAGTAGCCCAATCCTCACATTTCCTTAAATTTCAAATACCTTACCTATTTTGCAAATGAAGTAACACTAGTGTGAGGCCACAGTATTCACTCTGAAATTGTGTAAGATCAGCGTTGATTCCCAAAGAACTGCTTTATAGTTTAAGATACAACCATCCAAGCACAAGAAAGACTCTCAGTCCGTTTATGAGTATGTAGAGTTATTTCAGAGGCATTTCTCTGGCTCTTGTATGGATGCAGCCAAACAGCCTCTGTGGCAGGAGCTCGTGAAAAATCGTCTGCGATGTTGTGGTTGTGCTCACGCCCTTAGGCCTCAGAATCCTTAGTCACAGCACAACAGAAATGATTTGTTTATGAACAACCGTACTGGTCATTGGTCATTTAGGATTTTGTGATCAGCACTGTTACACAATTGAATGACAGCAGCATTCTAAAATAGGAAGTAAAACAAATGTTATGAAATGACTGATCATTAATTGCAAAACTGACATGCGTTGAGCACGTGCGTCACTCGCGCATGTTGTCTTTTGCATTGCAGTGATGAAGTGGATTATTTTTGCCTTTATATTGAGTAACACCATAATCCTACTGTTAATCATAACTGCACATATGTTTGAGACACGCATGTCTTTGACAGATGATTTATTAAAGTTAATACTTTATTATCCTATGCACTAAAATGTTCTGTCAATAACACACTAAAATGTCAAGTAAACTAGTTCAAAAATACTGACTATAATAAGTTAAATTTTTAGGACTAACAGTGTGTGTTGCCTTAAGCTACACTGGCTTTGATTGTGTTAAACAGGTGTGAAGTCTGCAATCTGAGTGTGTTCACACTATGGTATCTCTGTTAGGGATGCAAATCAGTTTAGTTGTTATTATTACTCTGTATCAGCACTGTGGTTTTGTGGTTTAAACAAACCATACACAGTTTTTTTAATATAAGTACCTAATATTGAGAGTACTAGAGAGAATAGGGAGACATTTGTAATATATAAAATGTATACATTAAGACAGGGATGTATGTTATGCATGTATATTTTAGAAGGATTATTAGGAACTGAAGTGAATGAGGATTTACTAACAAAACTACACAATTAGAATAGTTAAACATGTACTATATATATAACCCTAACCCTAAGTACTTATATACCTATGTGTATGGTATTTAAATGTATACATATAAAGTAAAATCTGATGATTTTAGTGGACTTTACACTGTATATGAATGATGTACAGTGCATAGAGGAAACTTCTATGATTTTTACAGTAACCTTTACAGTACAGATACAAGCAGCTCACCTAGCAGGTTTCACTGTGCATGCCATGTGAACTCTGGCTTTTGTCTGAAGTGATGCATGTGGGCAGCAGTATTGCTGTTAACCTGCCTGACGTAACATTAAAGATGTTTTTTGCCACAGTGGCTACATTTAGAATTCCTTTGACAATGTCAGAAAAAATGTTTAGTACATAAATAAAGTTGAAACACCTGCTGATTATTGTCAGCTGACCAATTAAACTCCCATTAAATAAGTTCCCAGGAACCATCTTATGACCTTTGTGTCACACTGATGCTGTGCTTGATCCTTCAGGTTTGGAGGGAGATGATGACCTGAAGTTTTTGCTGAGTGGTGGGGACCTGTTAAAGGTAAAATCCAAATCATGGAGGAAAACCCGTTTCTTTCAGCTGACAGAGGACTGCAAGACAGTGTATCAGCAGACCAGCAAGAAATTCAAGAGTAGCAGAAGCTGTGAGTACCACCGTTCTGATGTTCTTCAATTTAATTCCAGTTCTGTTCGAGAGAGGTGTGGAGAACATGGTTGTCCACACAGCAAAGTACAAACTAAGAACCATGGAAGTATTATTGTACAGAGGCATTAGGTGGTAAATCCGTGGTACTTTCAATTACTGTATGTGGTAATTGGTAGTACTGTGGTACTGAATGTTTACTTTTACCATGATATATAACCAAAAACCATAGTAATAGCACAACACTTTCTGTTTGTAATGTTAGTGTAGACTTCAGTGAAAAATACAAAAATTGTATCACTGTATCTACATTTGTGTATGAATACGTGTATGAATGTAAAAATACATTTGTTCTTTTAGCGGTTTAAAAAAATTGTCATTGAACTAAACTCTTTCTGAAGTTATTTTTTGAAGATTTTTTGAAGATAAAATGATTTTGACATTGTAACTGAAGGAAAAAAATGCAGGACATGGCCCTTTAAATCTTCTGTTGCATGATACGCTGTAACGGGCCACATAGTTTATATCCCTGACAATAAATGATTTCTCATCTCATATTCTACTGACATTAGCTGGCATTTGGTAAGACTAACTTCAAAGGGCTCTCCAGCAAACTAATTTTATTGTGTCTTGAGCAGTAAATAGATAGTCGGTCCTGCCCTTCACCGACCCCCACAAACAAATTTCAAGTCTGTTTCGAAGCCTGGGTGGAAAAACAGACAGAAAAACCAAAGAGGAGAGAAAAGCAATTTCGTTGTGATCTTAAAAATGTAGCCCAGAATCCTCCTTGTCGCTTCCTCTCTGGTTCCTCCTGGTCAAAAGTCATAGATCAGCCCTCTTTATCTGCCGTCTGCCAGACTGCGGCTGTCTAATCTTTTGCCTGCGTGTGTGATTGGAGAAAACATTACAGGCCTTGTGGAGATGACAAATACAACACACCAAACAAAATTGTAGTGAACACTAGATATCACAGAGGAAACCTTCTGGTCCTGCTCAATTGCATTTATTTATCTAGTCTGGTGTTTTGACAGGCGGGTTACTTCAGCTGGTTAGGAAAGATGACTGCACATTAAATGAAGGCATTTCAGTTTCTTATGTTTGGAAAACAATGACCTAACAGATGATGTCAGAATGGTTGGAAAAAATGGATTTGCACCCTAAGACAAATCCTGGCTTATTAAAAGTCAGTAAAGTAGTTAATTTAGTTAAAGTAGTTAACTCTGAAAAGTTACAAGTTGATTCAGATAACATGTTTGCTTGTGGAGCTGAAGGCTAATGCTGAAAATATTGCAAATGCAATAAGATAGATAAAATTAATTTGATAAG
>JAZGTK010002313.1:13843-32504 GCA_036877625.1 Ambastaia sidthimunki
GGTCTGGAGTTTCTCCAGGAAACAAAGACTGGAGGTTGGGCTGCATGATCTGCCAGTGGAATGGGAGCTCCAAGTGTCTACAGTGTTAAGCACAATGTTAATTTACATGTGTAAGTTTACAGAACAAACATACCAGTGATTGCTTACACATAACTGTTCTGTGTTCTTTCTTAAAGTGTTAAATGAGCTCACGCATGATTTTTGACGATCACTGTCTTCTGAAGGGTGGAGTGAGGATTGGTGGGTTCGAACCGCACAAAATGGTCCGCCGTGACATCAGACAATTCCCCAAATCTAGGCTGATCTTCTCCACCTGATACTGAAACAAGGTCAACAGCGACCAGCTGACCTATACCTAAAAAGTAGTTTTTTTTTACATTTTTAAAACATTGCTAAACTGTTGCTCCTTTAAATTGAAGTTCACAGTATATGACAATAATAAGGAACTTCAGGTTGTTTGAATTTATTCCCTACCTTTAATGGTTATATCTTTCACTTGGCAATTGTCACAGACAATGGTAAAATTCTGTGTACAGTTCTCAGCCGTAGTGGGAAAAAACACAACCTAAATAGTGAAACAAATTCAAACTTATTGAATTATCAGACTATGCATAATCTGTGCCAGATACATCAAGCTCCAGCTAACACAGAACATTCTCAGAATGTTGGCTAACATTCTCTAAAAGTTTTCTCAAAGTGATCAAAAATGTTCTGCAGCAACAGAACAGAGAGTGTTTTTAATGTTTTATATCATATAAAAATGTTATTCTTAAGCTGTTAGTTGAAAGATTTAAAAATGTTACAGAATAATGTTCTTTAAAACAATCAATAACATTGTTAACATTGTTAATAACATTTTACAACCTAAAATTGTTAGCTGGGCCCTGTGCTCTTCCTTGTGAAAAGATCTCACCTCTATGACGGTGGCCTGTCCGGGCAGAAGACCAAAAAGGGAAGGACTGATAGCAAAAGGAGGCTGTTCGGCATAGACTGCCTTCACTGCTGACTGAGAGGAAAATGAAGTGTGTTAATGTACAAAAAATGAATTCAATTATGTTTATTTCAGCTTGCTTACCCTGAGGCTGGAGGCAGGCCATTGTCTCTTAGGCATTATGCAGAATGTTCCAGAACTCAGGCCTTCATTTTGACATAAGACCTCTATGAACTTCACCCCTCCAGCCAAGCAGTAACCACAGTCTATGACTGTAGGCACTGGACACAAAATCTCAATTTATTAAAGCAATAATACAATGCAAATATCATTTTGTGTATGTTTATGTTGACTCACAAGTCAGTATTGGAGGGGGTCTGTGAGCCTCCACTGGTATAATGAGAGGATACGGCGACTGAGTTTCCACAACAAGGATGTCCTCATAATCAGCCAGTGAGTCTGGAGCAAAGCGCACCATATACTGACAGCTCATACCAGGAGCTACAATCCCCCCCTCACCAGGAAACCTGCCTGTGGAACATATACATCTGTTACACTGTATTTCTTATTTTGAGTGACATATACTGACGACACTACAACACTAACAACCAATGCAAATGTATGTTGGCCAAGAACTTTATTGTATCTACTGATTTTGGCCTTTAGCATTTTGAGGTTATAAAACTAACCATTACACCATATTGTCACTTACAAAATTTACCTATAGTCAATTTCAAAGTGAATTTTTAGTTATTATGTGAAAAATAACAATAAGTTCAGTTGTTATCATTAAAGTGACAATTTATAACTTTCACCCCCTAGCGCCACCTCTGTTTATACCTTAAAACTATAGGTTACTTTATGTATTTTTGATTACATATGTTAAAATTAAAAGGAGACAATTTGACAATCTGACATTTCCTGGGAAATTGGACCTGACAGCTCAAATTACAAACCATTATTATATTATTTAGCATTGTGAATCGTGGGAAGCTAAGGAGATTGTGTTGAACACTAATAAGTCATGTACTTGCCCAATAACTGATTTTTGCTTATTTTTTAACCCCAAAAAGTTACAGATTGCAGCTTTATATTATAATATAATTGCATCAGCACAATCAATAGCCATTAAAAAAACATACTGGTTTAAAAATTGTATTAAATTTCTAGGTTTATCCCAAAGCAAACCACTTAAGTACTGTATAGGCCTATCTAAGCAGAATATTTATATTTTTACCAGTAGATGTCGCTACAGCTGGAGCAAATTATAGCTATGAGGAAATTCCACAGAATTCTTTGGAATCATGTGATAACTTGACTCTAAAATTCCTTTATGCAGATCATTATTTATTGTTGATTTACAACATTCCTCCTAGCTCAGCAGCGAAAGACAAACAGTTTCATCTCTGAACTGAGATGTTAAGCTTACATAATTGAGGCTTTCATGAGGTTAACAAGCAAGTTTCTTTTAGAAAACTCACCCAAACCAACAGAAAAATGTGGAGACGTTGGAGGAATCAGGCGAACATGACGACTGGTCGCAGTCATGTTTTTTAACTCCACCACAGTCTACAGGAAACAGAAGGCACCATTCAGAACTGACAACACACAGAACTGGAAAGACACCTTTCATAAAATTGAGCTCACGATGTGAGGAAAGACTAATGATTGTGTACACCAAGAGTGATTAAACAGCAGTTAAGAACCTCAAATGACTGATTCAGTTGCATGCATTATAAAGTTTAAGCACTGTCATAATGTCACGAGAAGTCCAATAAGGCGATTGAAAGAAACAAATTGAATAAAATGATTTAATCAGTGAGTTCATACCTCATACACTTGTCCTATGTTGTAGTCTGTAAAGATGATGGCAGGTGGATTTGCAATGAAGATGGGAACAGGGGCCTCAGGACTGGTGTTGTAGGACAGAAAGGGAATATTTTGATATTTCAGTATTTTGCGCAGTACATTGTCATCCAGGTGTCTGGTTAATGGACAACCTGAGGTAATAAACGATTAAATAAACTGAACAGTTATTCTCACTCAGTCATGGCCATGCATCACCAACTGATGGCTTGATTATTAAACCAACGCTGGATAAAATCAGATATAAATCAGTTTTGCCCCATCACTTCAGGTAATGTAAGCAAAAATCAGTCCTTTTGTGTTATAGATACATGCATGCATAACTTGTGGTAGATGGGAAGTTGATGTGTCCTGGGGTGTGTACTATATTCAATCCAAAACTGATTTAATTATATTTAACTTCATTACAACCTCATTAATGGACATTCTGGTTGGGCCAGACAAGTGAAACAGAATATTCAATGATTCAAGTTCAATGATGTAATCCAGCTGTCTTCCATAACCAGCACCTGGCATTCTGATATGTGATTGGACAAAATTTAATTATAAAGCATGGTTTGTAATATGCATTGTAGATTAACCATGTCTGCTGGTCTGCAATGTCATGATGACAATGTCGTGTTTTAGGCTTTGACATTCTGAAAAAATATCCCACAATGCACAGCATTTATATCATAAGCACAAAATAGGGTGCGATCTTTATCTGGAGTTTTTATGTGTATCATATTTCCCCTACCCAAGCTGCTCAAATATTGTGGCATTAATGGTTAAATAAAGCTGTCTGTAATGCAAACACCACAATAACAAAGGACAAGGCCTTTGGGGATTATAAGTGAAGCCATGCGTTGACATGATAAAGGCACTTATTTTCTTAAACACAATTTTTTACAGGAAAAATGTCAAACAACGTAAACTATATGTGACAATGGATTTAATTAAGATTATATGACTCATACGTTTTTGGAGAATCTATCTATTATTCTTGGCAAATGTTTTGATTGGTTTTATTTTTGCATTTTAAAATGACATTTAATAGGAAATATCTCCTTTTTCCTCATGTTTTCTCCTAGACAGTAATGAGAACATACTGCTCTCCATTTCTCAAAATTTTCTCCTTAAAAACAGGATTCAGTAATCACATATGTCTCCTTTAGAGTGACTTTGTTGAATCTGCCTGAGTACTGAGAATTCCATCATGTATCCTTAGCTATTAAAACCTTAAGCAGTTTATTAAAACCAAATAACTTTCAGCAGGCGTCCAACCTGGTCTTTCCTCTGACTTTTGCCTTATTCTCCTGCTTCTCCCCTGGGATAACGAGGGACTTTCCTCCCCGTTGGGCATTAGGAAGCAGATAGCGTGGGTTTCGTAGAAACTTATGTCTCTCTTTGTACTTCTGCAGGGCAGCCTTGTCTTCTGCCAGACTTTGAGGACTGGGTCGCTCCTTCCGCACAGCCTTGCGCACCTGGCCCAGGTTCTGATGAGAAATTGGAAGAACAAATAACAATAAAATGTATGTAGAGAGCCATTCAAAGGTTTTTGCACAGACATTGTTTGTCATTATAAATAAAAAGTTAAACTACATAAAAGTTTTAATCAGTGTCAACAAAACCACAAAGATAATTCTGCTGCCTACATAATATTTGGATATATTTGCATATATTGAATAAACTGTTTGGGGTCAAACCTCAGTGGTAGCACCCTTGATAGATCCGGACTCCACAGAAGAAGGGAGAGTAAGGGTCTCCTCTGACTGGTCCAGCAGACTCTCAGCCGTACGTGCAGGTGGGGGGAGCAAAGTATAACCATCATCCTGGGGTTCGGTGCAGATGTGCATATTATAGGATACAGTTGGCTTGTCAAAGCCAGGTGTGAACTTTCCTGTAAATAGTACGATTATTAAAAATGCCAGTATTATGAAATGCACTCTAATTGCTTTAAATTTGCTTAACTACCTTTTGGGCTTTTTATAACAGGGCTGTGCACTGTTGTGTAGTCCAGCGGGCAAATCAAGTTGTTCTCTCTGAGAAGATCGTTGTCCACACACCACTTGAAGGCTGATTTAACTGAGACATAAAAGTGGAACTACATCTAACAGACTGTAGTAAGTAAAAACAAGAAGTTTGTTTACATAAACAGAACTGTTCTGGTGTAATGTACCTGGGGGTAGGCCCAGCTGATGGTACACCTCACCCACTTCTTCCATCATTTTGGTCAGTTCATGCTCCTCTTTTGCAGCAGCCTGCAGACGGGCCTGTATGATATGTGACTCCAGCATTTTAGCATCTTGAATCCGTTTGTTGTATTCAGAATGTACCTGGATATGAAATTGAAATAATAATTTCTATAACGTTGCAAGATTGTTTCTTACATTTTGAGAGATGAGAAGACAGATACCTGTTGTAGCTCCTTCACATATTGTTCATGATAGCTGTCATCCCCTCTGCGTGATTTACAGAGATTAGCAACAGTGTCTTTCCCAATAGCCTCGGCGGTGTAAAGGTCTTTAAATATGCTTGCCAGTAGATGAGAAATGTCCTGTACACACAACACTACTCACTCAAACATATGAAAGCACTTTTAAAAATAAAATGGCCTTTTGTTGTTAAAGGTTTTTCTAATAGCCATGTTTTTGCAAAAACCTTTAACTTTAGGTTCCGTTAAAACATTACTATAACGTATTGAAGTATTTTACCAAGTATCCACTGCAAAAAATAAATACCTAACATATCTAATGCAGTTAAAATAGCTAAATACCTAATAAAATAAACACTCATGTGTTGAATCACGTGTACTCCTTAATCTAAGCAATGTATTGTGGATTTTGTACATTAATCGTAAGCATTAAAAGTTAAATGTCTAAGCACAGTTAAATGTTTAATTAAATGTCATTCGTTCCCTTACCTGAGTTGTTACTGATGCCGGTTTATGTCGGTTCATGGAGGGCTCAGACATCCCTAACGCTTTCGGTTCATTTTCATCTGCCATTGTTTTGTGGGAAGCGTTTACAAAACTCAGTTCTTTCAATAAAAGCTTGACCTCATAACAGGCACAATAAGACAGAATCTGATTGCACTATAAACTAATAGATGCCACAGAGCTTTCATTCTATTTAATAGTGGCCGCCATGTTTGTTTACGCGCCGTTACCGTGGTAACGTGCCGCACTACCGGGCTTCTTCAATACTATTTACAGTGATTCAAAACGTATTTGGACGCTTAAATTACATTTTAACTGTACACATTTTATTGCGATATATATTAGAATAACAAATCAAGTGGTAAAAACATGATGGTTTTTTTGAGAACGGTTTTAGTGGATGGATAAAGTTCAAACAAAAGGGGTTTTAAAACAATGTTAACTTAATGCACTAATGACAAGGATTCCTAAAATTTAAGCCAGCTTTATAGTTTTATGTACACAGACCAATATATACTTCTTAGATAAATAATAAGTCTATATTGTGCTAAAGTAAAATACATGATTGCAGTACAATTATAGTATGTTAGATAACTTTAGATGTTATTTCATAGCAGTTTAAAAATAAATACTGCTTTACAATCCTGAGTAGACAAGCTAAAGGTGAGAAAAACCCAATAGAAAGATACAACACAATTCTTAAGATTAGAGAATAGCAATAATTTAAGGTAAACTTTCAACAATTTGTCCAGACTATGGACAAATGTGACAACCAAAAAGTGATGTAACAGGTACTTTTGTGTTTATGTGTTAACGTGTTTGTAATTTTACAAACATTACAAAACACAAAATTTATTTTCATGCAATTGTTTGCTGGAATTGTACTTGTATCTTTTTCCTAGCTTGCTCTTCAAAATAACACACCTTTGCATACCTTAAGTCAGGTACGGGTTGCCGGTTTTGCAAAGGGTGTGCCAAAAACTGCCTGCCACGAATATTGTAAAAATCCCCATTGTCACACAGCAAGAAGGCACTAAAGTAAAATAATGCATTAAAGTAAAATAATGCATTAAAACTACATTAAACAAAGATTGTTTTTCTCAAAACAAAAACAAGATGTAACAATAAACAATTGTGTTGCATCTGGATTATCTATATAATACATAGATACTTTCTATAATATCTATAGTCTATATATTTGCACATACTTTAAAAAACCCAAATATAGGCTCGGATATATAAATGCAGATATAACTAGCTCTAAAGATAGATTACTATCTATCTTTAGATACTAACTGAAGTAAACAGAAAAATGTCATTATTGAAGAACAGGTTTGACTAGATTATAAAAACTATAGATTATATAGATATATACTGTATGTATATACTCTATATCTTATATAGAGTATAGATAAATGGAACACCTAAATAACTAGAAGTTAACTCTTTTCTAAAAAATAAAATCAAAGCTTGCAATCGTGGGACAAAAGCTGAAGAACTGAATCCTCTTTTGTCACAGGCAAATGTGTGCTAACAATAACTGACAATAGCAAATGACGGAAAAGCAGACTCGGTTGTTATACAGTCAGACATAAGGGGTGGAAACGAATGAAACTTTTAGGTAATTAAGAACTGAGAACAGAGACTTGAATAACCGGTGTTTCTGTTGTGGGCGGCGGTCAATGCTCAACACAATTCCAATGGGAGGGATCTCCACACAGCGCATAAACCTTTAGTGAGAAATCTGGGACACTGGTTTCTCTCACCCCAGTCACAGTATCTGGGCGGCTGCTTGCCGTTAAACTTTGTTTCTCGACTTGTGCATACTTACATAAAGTATAACAAATTAAAAATAACCATGGAAGTGAATGGAAGTCCAAGGAAATTGGGTAAGTTTAGTCATCTTTGCACTTTGGTCCGCTTGAAAAGTGAACGCATTGGAATTGAAGTTACAGTCTAAAATCATTGTTCTTAATTGTTCTTTGCTGTTTCAATATGTTACAATGTAACATTCCTTATGCAAAAATACATTTGTATATATTACACGCATTGTAAAATACTTTGTGTAATTTCGTGACTGTTGCTGGGAAAAGTTTTAGGACCTGTTTTGCTGGCTTTATATATCCTTTTTTATGTTGCACACCCAGCAGTACAACTGTTTAGTTAGAACATACTCAAAACATTGTGTTACCATCATAGTACATTTCCATCATCTGAGGGTCGTCCTGTATCAGCTTAGTATCATGATGTACACAGCTGTAATTTAAATGTACAGTAATGCCATCCGTATCATATTGATTATGATCGATTGATCCACTTTCGATGCTGTTGCAAATAGCGCAATAAAGATAGTTTTGCGGTTAGACATTGTAAATTACTCTCTAAACATACATCGGGTATAGTAACACTTATTACATCGATAATACTGCGCCACTGAGTCTTTTTTTTATCAATATCTTTACATGTTTGTGGCTATGTGTATATTTTTGTAAGGTATAGAATAACAGTTTTACACAGTGGTTTACATTAAATTTAGTCACCATGCAAGCATTATGCTTAAAATGGCTGTTAAATGGTCTAAATTCACTGTATACCACGGTTTATTGCTTTAGTACCGCATACTTGAAATGCTTCTCAGTTATTCTAACACTTCCTGAAAAACTTTAATTCCTGCAGATGATAAATTAACCTCTTGTTTAAATACTATAGACAGATGACTATTCTGTAGACTAGGTCATACGTGTATTATAAAACTGTCATTTATGAGAATTGCAACTAACAAATGGATGCAAACAAGGTGGTTTAATGTGGTATGGGACTGGTGTGGCATGTCTGATACTAAACGCAGCATGCAAATAGTTAATCGACCAGAAGAGGGCGCCATGTCCTATTACCACCACCATTAGGCATAACCTTATACATGAGACAAGTTTTAGCTATCAGGCGAGATCTATAGTTACGTAAAGAAGAAATATAACAAAGTGAAAATGTAGAAATGTATAAAAAGTATAAATATTTTGTGCTTATGCAGTCCAAAGAAAGTAATACCCAGTCTCGCCATTGTATATCCCCATTTTTACATTTGTATCATATATATGATGTTACTACTTTTCTGCCATTATGCAGCAATGTAAAAAACGCATCGCATGTCATAACATGTCAGATCTATAGGTGTAAAGAGTTACAGCACGTAAAACCGCAACAACAAATACGAAAAAATTTGGCAGCATTAGAACCCGCCCATATAAAGTTAGCAAACGTCACGGTTTACACCCGCCAGGTTAGTTTTCTATACTCAAAATAATAACATTACGGGATAGCGGCGAGGAATGCGACCATGTCTTGTGCATGTACGTCTATCAAAAGGACGAAGTCCGAGGACTTGATTTATCAGGAACAGTGTAAGAACATTGCACGCGAGAACGGGAAACGCATAGGTGGGTTTAACGTTTATGTCGGGTGGTCGTGTTTCAATCATGCCAATGTTTACTAGCTTTCACGAGGGCCGATAACTATAGAAGAATGTTTGGGTCTATAACACCATTGACCCATCTGAATGTTAACCATAGTAAATGCACTCAAATAGCATAGTTGCTATAGTTGTGTTACTACCTACTGTAAAACCATAACAATAGAATTAACATTCTTGCAATGTTAAAAGTAAATAAAGCCTTTCCATTTATAATATGTTGTTGGTACATGTAAGTGACTGTGCATAAGTAATAGTAAACATATTTGCTTACACATGCATTATTTAAAACAGTATAACGTGGGTAAGATGAAAAGCACAATAATTTTAGGTTACTAAGGTTACTACACATTCCAACAACTCTTGAGTAAGTTATGGGTGGGCTTCATGGCAACTCTCAGCTCCTCGTGTTTGCTGTGTGTAGTTGCACTAAAACTGCAAAAGTATAAAAAGGATTCTGCATCAAGATGGTGCCTTTACAGTGAGGACCATGTGATGGTTGTTTACTGTGGATTCAGAGAAGCAGGCAAAGTCACAAACATCTGACAGCATATTTAAGAGAAGCAGTATCTGAGCCTAGACTTGTTTCTTCAAAATAACAGCCATTTTGTGTTTGGATGAGGAGTGAGTCACATGCATTATCCAAGTCAGCTTTATGAAGTTCTGCTGTCTGGTATTGAATTACATTTCAGCCATGCAGAACAAAACTGTATTGTTCATGTGCATCTTTAGAAGTGGAATAAAGGCAGTTGGATTACACACTTTTCCTGGTGAGTTGTAAATAACGGTCGGCTGGGCATGTTTTTGTCCGCAGCTGCTGGTTACCTTCCGCTGATGGGCCGTCCAGGTTGTTTGGCTACATAAAAAGTTTCCCTGTCCGCATCGTCAACTTTTCTGTTAAAACAGTGCCACCCACAGCAGACGGAAATAATTTCCACCCAGTTTAAAGGGATAGTTCACCTAAAAACATCCCTGTCATCGTTTACTCACCCTCGTCATTCCAAACCCATACGAGTTTCCTGCATGTGTAAAATGGAAACACCTAAAGACAAGTTTAACAGAAATCTGTGCTGTTTTTCTCTATGCAGTGAAAGTGGAGGGTGACCAAAGTCTGTCAAGCTCAAAAAGGGACCATCAAAGTCCAATATAGTCCTTACAACTCGTGCACCAGGACCCCCAAAACCATTTGACAGCCTGGAATGTAACATTTTTGAGCTTTTAAGGTTGAATTATTTTGAACTATTCTTTTAATGGATAATGTCTTGAAGGGTTTAGCATTAATTTAGGACCATCATTTAATTGTCCACCTCATTGCATTGCCTGGAAGTTAAAGCTGAACAGCTGAGATCATACGAACAACTGAAATCAACAAATCATGCCTGGCCCTGTTTCTGTTTACCTACATTAAATATCACAAAGTAATGAAACAAGTTAGTAGAGCCCGCAGGAAGAGATCTGCTTTTAAACTTTAAACATTCAACCTAACATCTACTTTGACATGCTGAATGCTTTTGTAATATAATTTGAATTTAAAGTAGCCCAATCCTCACATTTCCTTAAATTTCAAATACCTTACCTATTTTGCAAATGAAGTAACACTAGTGTGAGGCCACAGTATTCACTCTGAAATTGTGTAAGATCAGCGTTGATTCCCAAAGAACTGCTTTATAGTTTAAGATACAACCATCCAAGCACAAGAAAGACTCTCAGTCCGTTTATGAGTATGTAGAGTTATTTCAGAGGCATTTCTCTGGCTCTTGTATGGATGCAGCCAAACAGCCTCTGTGGCAGGAGCTCGTGAAAAATCGTCTGCGATGTTGTGGTTGTGCTCACGCCCTTAGGCCTCAGAATCCTTAGTCACAGCACAACAGAAATGATTTGTTTATGAACAACCGTACTGGTCATTGGTCATTTAGGATTTTGTGATCAGCACTGTTACACAATTGAATGACAGCAGCATTCTAAAATAGGAAGTAAAACAAATGTTATGAAATGACTGATCATTAATTGCAAAACTGACATGCGTTGAGCACGTGCGTCACTCGCGCATGTTGTCTTTTGCATTGCAGTGATGAAGTGGATTATTTTTGCCTTTATATTGAGTAACACCATAATCCTACTGTTAATCATAACTGCACATATGTTTGAGACACGCATGTCTTTGACAGATGATTTATTAAAGTTAATACTTTATTATCCTATGCACTAAAATGTTCTGTCAATAACACACTAAAATGTCAAGTAAACTAGTTCAAAAATACTGACTATAATAAGTTAAATTTTTAGGACTAACAGTGTGTGTTGCCTTAAGCTACACTGGCTTTGATTGTGTTAAACAGGTGTGAAGTCTGCAATCTGAGTGTGTTCACACTATGGTATCTCTGTTAGGGATGCAAATCAGTTTAGTTGTTATTATTACTCTGTATCAGCACTGTGGTTTTGTGGTTTAAACAAACCATACACAGTTTTTTTAATATAAGTACCTAATATTGAGAGTACTAGAGAGAATAGGGAGACATTTGTAATATATAAAATGTATACATTAAGACAGGGATGTATGTTATGCATGTATATTTTAGAAGGATTATTAGGAACTGAAGTGAATGAGGATTTACTAACAAAACTACACAATTAGAATAGTTAAACATGTACTATATATATAACCCTAACCCTAAGTACTTATATACCTATGTGTATGGTATTTAAATGTATACATATAAAGTAAAATCTGATGATTTTAGTGGACTTTACACTGTATATGAATGATGTACAGTGCATAGAGGAAACTTCTATGATTTTTACAGTAACCTTTACAGTACAGATACAAGCAGCTCACCTAGCAGGTTTCACTGTGCATGCCATGTGAACTCTGGCTTTTGTCTGAAGTGATGCATGTGGGCAGCAGTATTGCTGTTAACCTGCCTGACGTAACATTAAAGATGTTTTTTGCCACAGTGGCTACATTTAGAATTCCTTTGACAATGTCAGAAAAAATGTTTAGTACATAAATAAAGTTGAAACACCTGCTGATTATTGTCAGCTGACCAATTAAACTCCCATTAAATAAGTTCCCAGGAACCATCTTATGACCTTTGTGTCACACTGATGCTGTGCTTGATCCTTCAGGTTTGGAGGGAGATGATGACCTGAAGTTTTTGCTGAGTGGTGGGGACCTGTTAAAGGTAAAATCCAAATCATGGAGGAAAACCCGTTTCTTTCAGCTGACAGAGGACTGCAAGACAGTGTATCAGCAGACCAGCAAGAAATTCAAGAGTAGCAGAAGCTGTGAGTACCACCGTTCTGATGTTCTTCAATTTAATTCCAGTTCTGTTCGAGAGAGGTGTGGAGAACATGGTTGTCCACACAGCAAAGTACAAACTAAGAACCATGGAAGTATTATTGTACAGAGGCATTAGGTGGTAAATCCATGGTACTTTCATTTACTGTATGCTTTTGTATACTGTATGTGGTACTTGGTACTGTGGTACTAAATGGTTACTTTTACCATGATATATATCATGGTAGATGTTTTTTTTGAAGAAGATTTTGACATTATAACTGAAGAAAAAAATGCAGGACATGGCCCTTTAAATCTTCTGTTGCTTGATACGCTGTAACGGGCCACATAGTTTATATCCCTGACAATAAATTATTTGTCATCTCATATTCTACTGACATCAGCTGGCATTTGGTAAGACTAACTTCAAAGAGATCTCCAGCAAACTCATTTTATTGTGTCTTGAGCAGTAAATAGATAGTCGGTCCTGCCCTTCACCGTCCCCCACAAACAAATTTCAAGTCTGTTTCAAAGCCTGGGTGGAAAAACAGACAGAAAAACCAAAGAGGAGAAAAGCAATTTCGTTGCGATCTTAAAAATGTAGCCCAGAATCCTCCTTGTCGCTTCCTCTCTGGTTCCTCCTGGTTAAAAGTCATAGATCAGCCCTCTTTATCTGCCGTCTGCCAGACTGCGGCTGTCTAATCTTTTGCCTGCGTGTGTGATTGGAGAAAACATTACAGGCCCTGTGGAGATGACAAATACAACATACCAAACAAAATTGTAGCGAACACTAGATATCACAGAGGAAACCTTCTGGTCCTGCTCAATTGCATTTATTTATCTAGTCTGGTGTTTTGACAGGCGGGTTACTTCAGCTGGTTAGGAAAGATGACTGCACATTAAATGAAGGCATTTCAGTTTCTTATGTTTGGAAAACAATGACCTAACAGATGATGTCAGAATGGTTGGAAAAAATGGATTTGCACCCTAAGACAAATCCTGGCTGGCTTATTAAAAGTCAGTAAAGTAGTTAAAAGTTACAAGTTGATTCAGATAACATGTTTGCTTGTGGAGCTGAAGGCTAATGCTGAAAATATTGCAAATGCAATAAGATAGATAAAATTAATTTGATAAGTTAATGTCTTCTTAAGGACAGAAAGGTCAGGTTTTTTAGCCCAGGACAAAAGGTCAGGATTTTAGCCCAGGAAGTGAGGTTTTTATGATCTTAAAGTGATGGTGCCAAGTTTATCGCAAAGTTAAAAGGTTTTGCAGGGGTGGAAAAAACTGAGGAAATGTAACAGATTGTGTTTATCAAATACTGGTGCAGATGTAGCCCCGCCCACTGTCAAACAATGACACAATGACTGTGTTATTTTCTTAAACCCTATTGGACGGAGACATACGTTATGTTCTTATAACTGTACATAAAAAGCATCCACCTCAGTCCTCTTTGACAAGGCATAACATTAGCCTGGTGTGATGTTTAGCTCTGCTATCTTTATGACAAACACATTTTCCCTCAGAGTATCTGTCATAAGGTCATAATTCACACCTTTAGCAGCTCATTTGGTCAATATCACATCACTATAAGATACAACAGAGGCCACACGCTGTAAAATCAGACAGTGAGAGCACAGATATGTGTTCATTCTTTTGCAAAACCCATAATTCTAACTTGTTATTCACCCTGCAGTGGACCTAGCGACACCCTAGCAATCACCCAGAACTCCCTAGCAACCACCCAGCAATGCACTAACAAACGCCTTGACCGCTGCATAGCAACGTTCTGACAACCACCCAGCAACACCGTAGTATCATCACAGTGCATTTTGCATGTGCAAATACATTTTCTTAAGAACATGTAAAAATCTAGTTTACCTGACATTTGCATACGGTCATCTAGCCAATGCTTTTATTTAAAGAAACTTGGCTTACAAAAGAAGAATATTATGAAGAATTTGATTTGTCCTAAGCAAACAGTATTATTAGATGTGGATATAAGTATGACATCATCAGTCACATTTCTCACAGGCCACATAAACACCAAAGACATCATTAATCTGCTTTCATTGAGATCTGCAGTGACTGTTAGAAGTGACATCAGTGCTGGAGAAGTTTTATGCATGAGCGAATAGCGACAGGATGCAGATCTGCAGTGACTGTTAGAAGTGACATCAGTGCTGGAGAACTGAGTTTTATGCATGAGCGAATAGCGACAGGATGTGGTTTGATCACAGGAAGTACTTGAATGTGCATCAGAAAAGAAACTATGAACTGATGATGACATATTTGCAAAACCGGAAAAAAAGAATAAATATTCTTAAAACTGATTAGAGCTCAATAGCAGGCACTTAATAAATAGCAAAGCTTGACATCAAATTTTGTACTTTTAAAGGCGGTCTTTTTCAGAATTTTTGTTTTGCTTTTCTGATCCTGAAAGCAATCAGTAAGTAAAGTGGTCTAAATAAAATTTAACAATTTGTATGATCTGTGGAAGGCAGAGGATCATAAAATGTTTGTCCAATCATTGCTTTCAGTCCGAATGCAATGATAGGACGTCCTAATTGCCTGTCAAACTATGTATTTGCATACGTTCATGCACTTTTGTAGGAGGCGTGGCGCTGGAGAGCGCTCTGAACGGCGGGCGGGATCTTATGATTTTAAAGCTAGTTTGCTATTGCTAGCCTCTCTGAAATTACCTGCTTACCTTTAAGTGCCTTACCATAAAACGGGCACTGGTAAAACACCTTCTATAATATAAATAAAGAGTTTCTGGTTTCAAGATTGTAGGAAAAACAAACTCTTGCAGACTGTTTCCAGTCGTCACTGTTTTGTGCGTGATAAATGCAATAATAAACGTAACAAAAAGATAATCAAAGTCACACAAATGGGGATAGAATTTTCCCGTACACAATGATCCCTTTCTTCCAGCTAATTTCAGTGGAATGTGAAGGATGTACGGAAGATTCAAAGGAGATGCTTTGGATATTGATTCCTTTCAACAGACCACTTGAGACTGAGCTATCCACATAGCTGTCCTACAGTCTCCACTTTTTCTTTTGTGAGTGCCGCCATGTCTGAAACACAGATTGTTTCCAGCTGTGGGCTTCTATAGTATTTGCTCAACTCCAGTCAGCTGAATACACACAACCCAACCCTGATCTGATTTTCCCACTAAGCCATCCATTGTGCCTTATTGTTTTATTAGGAATTACGAACACACTGTAAAAGAGAGTTTGGAAATCTCACTTTTCTTTTGAAAGGCCAGCACATTGTTATTTTGATGCTGGTTCACAGCATGGGTTGTTGGTAAGCTGGTGTTTCCACAAAGATTGTTGCTGTCTTAACTAACTTAACCAGCGTAACCTGCAAGATTTCCTTGGTGAACCAGCAAGAAAAAATATAATGGTTGACCAGTCATTTTTGCTATTGTGGTTCACAAGTTAAAGACTAGCACTACACCCACGTTGACCAGCATAAACCGGTCTCAATTCCAGTTTATCAGACTGTTTGCATAACCAACAGTGAATTAAAACTCTCTAACATTTATTACTCCATAATCTTGTTTAACTATCACTAACAGTAGATAAAACACACCCTCTACCCAGATTTGTTCACACATTACTTTAAAAACTGTTTAAACAGAGCAGATAGCCGGATAAGGTTGGGTTTTCCCCTGCCTGTTTACACATCAAATAACTACACACTCTTCCATACATTAAGGTACCATATGGCATACATTGTTTGAAATGAACATAGGCCAGTTTGTCCTATTTAATGGCGTGTTTACATAACACTGGGTGCAAAGGTCAAAGGGCACAGCGGTGATTGGAATGTGCATGTAATTAAGACATGTTCAATAACCCTCAACACTGAGGTTATCACCTTATCACTGTCTGGCGTGATGCCTTGCGATTTTAAAATGCGATTTTATGGTTGAGAAATCAGGCACTTTCTCAAGTTCTTCTTTAATTAAGGGCCACAGGTGCGTCTAAACATTAAGATGTGACGTCACAGATGAGAAGCAAATGTAGACACAAAATAAAAGAACAAATGTTTTAATGCTGCAGTATCTATTACAGTTTTTTACATTTTTTTCTTTTATCTGAAGTGACTTGCAGTGCTTTTAGATTTTATTAGCCCTTTTAATCTCTGGGAATCAAACTCATGACTCATGATGCTAGCAGCATGCTCTGCTAGTTTAGCTACAGAAACTCTTCCTCATTTACTTCTCTAATTACTGACCACTAGTGTGTCTGAAAGGATTACTGTAGTACACTGACAAATGAAACTGTCATTATTTGCTTGTCTGGCTTTAGAAGGCCTGCAATGCACAAATAAGTTTTTTTGTGTGCTTCTGCATTAATGTACCGTGTACTGTGGTGGGAATTTTGCAGTAATACCTTTCACATTAGTATTAGATGCCCAGAAATGCTGTGATTCTTGGTTTTTGGGGTGTAAATAACTCCTGGTTGTCTTGTCAATCTGCTCTAAACACTAAGCTGCAATACTCACAATCAAGTCTAATTTTAAATTGTGAAGGACAAATTGCTAAAAAGTTAAAATAGCTAAAACCTCTTGCCTGATCCACAGTCAGCCTGGAGGACGTGGACTCCGTGCGGTACGGCCGTCAGTCTGAAGGGCTTCAGAAGTTCACTGACTCGTCTGTGGGGGACCGCTGCTTCTCCATCATCTTCAAAGGTCGACGCAAGAACCTGGACCTGATTGCCTCATCCAAAGAAGAGGCCGTGCAGTGGGTCAGAGGTCTGGAGAAGGTCATCAACGGCATGCACAACCTGAACCGCCAGCAGAGCAGTGAACAGTATCCTTCAACTCCTATGGTTCTTCAAAGGTTCTTCTCAGATGTTGTCTTAACTGTAGGAAAATTATTTAGGTGTAAATGGTTTTAAAACCATTTACACCTAACCACACACATTACCACACACATTTCTGGCTCAAACGACCGCATACATTGATCATTGATAATATTCAGTCCTTACATCACACACACAGCTGGATCTACAGCTGCATGCGCAAAGCAGACAAGAATAGCGACAACAAGATGACGTTGAAGGAGCTGAAGCATTTCATGCGACAGATCAATATCGAGGTGGACGACAGTTATGCCGAGATGCTGTTCAAGGTGAGAACTTGACTATCCTTTTCATTTAAATTGGCACTGATATTTTGTTAACATTTTAGAAAATAAACTATTTTTAGAATCATTAAAATGTTCTGCATTAAGGCAATTCACGTTACCGCAAAAAAATAAATACCTCAAACAGTATTACAGTAAACTATATTACAGTATATTACAGTAATGAAAAGTTAAGTAATAGTCAGTAATATAGTCAGTAATATGACTATATTACAGTAATGAAAAGTAAATGAGGATAACCATGTGGAAAAATGGGAATTACAAACCGAATTTTGGTGGTGGGAGTTCATGATATCGTCATGAGAAAATGTCATAATCGTTATAAAGATGTTTTCCATTTTTGTTGTTAAATTTTGCAGAAATGTGACACATCGAACTCAGGCACTTTAGAAGGCTCAGAAATTAAATACTTCTACGATTTACTGACTCACCGTGAGGAAATTGATGTGATCTTTAAAAAGTACTCTAATAATAAAGAACAGATGACATCAGGTGAGCTGCTTGACTTCCTCCAGTATGAACAGAGGGAACCGGTGTCTTTGGAATACGCCCAGAAGATCATCAATAAATATGAGATGGATGAGACAGGTACTGGAATATAAATGACCAGATTACGTTCAGATAACAAAAGATCACATTAGATTACCAGATTTTCATACACTTTAGTAAATGCAGTGTTTTCCAACTTGCCCAGCCAAACAGAATAAGCACATGACCAAAGATGGCTTCCTGATGTATCTGAACCATGAGGAAGGCAGCCTCTTTAACCCCGCCCACAAACCCGTGTACCAAGACATGCAACAGCCACTCAACCATTACTTCATTTCCTCTTCCCATAACACCTACCTGATGGAGGACCAGCTGAAAGGTCCCAGCAGCACAGAAGCCTATATCAAGTATGAACATGTCAAATTTCAGTCCAAGTCTGAAAAGCAATGCAATAACAAAAAAAACATTAAAAGGATAGTTCACCCAAAAATAAAAATTCCATCCTTAACTCACCCTCGTGTCATTCCAAACCTATATGACTTTTGTTGTGAAAC
>JAZGTK010002314.1:0-29578 GCA_036877625.1 Ambastaia sidthimunki
ACTCCCTCATATGTATGCACGCACACAAATGGATATAAATACTATTTTATAGACACATTTATTAAAAAAGATTTGTCAGTTTTCTTTAAGCAGTAACAGACCACTCTGCAGTAAGATATTATGCAATGTTTCATAATAATTGACTTCTCATTGTATATCTTTTAAACAATGTTAATGTAAATTTACACAATCAGCTATTTTTGTGTGTTTTGGCACTTCAGCAGTGTTGCTTTTGCAGTTAGTACGGTTTTGAACACTTCATATTTAAGCATTTTCTTTGTTGGCTGTTCACTGCAAGACATCTGCCTTTAATGTGTGTGTCACACATTAATCATTAATTCAGGGTTCAAACTTGAGTTAAGACATTACCTAGTGTCGTGAATCATATTAACTCAAACAAACAAAGTTTTGTCAACCAAAAACTCTAAGTTTGTTCCACTGGCTTCATGCAGCTAACTCTGATATCCCCAGTGAAACTTTTGAGCAGGAAGTAAATTTGCTGACAAAATCCTTCCCGATTTAGACCAAAGTTACAACGAATGCAGAAGTGAAAACAATGTAAAAAACAACATTCTTAGAAAACAGCGTTCAGCAAAAATGTGGTTTAATAGGTTCACAATAGGTTCATTTGCCATTTACACACGTTACGATCTTCAGTATTAAATGAACAGTGACTGTATGAATCCACTTTGTGTTAAAAAGTAACACTGCATCAAAGTTGTGGTTACTGAGAAAACGTGCGGATAATAAGAAGGAAAAGTCTTTCCTTCAATAACTGAAGGAAAGATGTACAAGAATAGATGGTTTAGCATGTTAAACCAGAACCAAGTAAAGGGTCAAAGTTAAGCATGTGACTGTTATAAAATGACTTAGTTAATGAACTGGTCACATTTGTTCCTTATTTCTCAGAACTTTTCAATATTGTTCATTTCCCCACCCCAAAAAACTGCCTGTACACTGTGTATATAAAGCACAAGCTATTAATGCTGCTCTCTGAAAGAAGACATGCCTCAAATCATGTTTCTTCTGTGTTTGCTCACCTGGTTGGCGCTAAGACCATTTAATGCTCAAGCGAAAGTGGTCAACAGCTTTGATGAGTGTACAGAGTTTTTCTACAAAGACACTGAACCACAAAGGATAGATTCCAAAGGCATAAAAATCTGTCAGATGTTGGGAAACGGCACGTTTTTTGCTTCTCTCCACTCGGATTATCATAAAATTCCTCTGTACAGCGCATATAAAATTGATAATGAATGCTTACAAACAGAAGATGCAAACAGCCAGATGTGCAGCCACACAGGTAACTGCCTTTTACTGTCTAACAACATTTTAACAAAGAAATCAGATGAAGGTGCTAATTTGTTTAGGTTCTGTTATGCAAAATAGCTATTTCACCACAATATTTAAAATGTTTGCAGAATATATTCATATATGATATCTGGTTCTGTGTTAAAAATAAAAATAAAAGTTGCTCCCACAAGTTCTAGGACAAACGAGAACGTTGAGAAAAGAACTAAGAAACTGTTCTAATGTCGCATTTCTTCTGCAGATTTCTCACAGATCGTCAGAACCTGATCACATGATTCATGAAAGCACTTCCAAAAATTTTACTGACAAATACAGAAGGAGTCAAAGCATCAGTGCCGACTACGAAAACACGGGGTATGATCGGACACCTGAACCCTCAGAGTTTCCAATGTGGTGACGCTCATGAGGCAACATTTACGCTGACCAATGCTGTACCTATGGACCCTTGCTTTAACCGCAACCACTGGAACAAGTGGGAGAGTTATTTGCTAAGATTTTTAAAAGACAAACTTAAAATTGACAGAGCAACAATCTACATTGTTACAGGTGCTGTACCTGGTGATGACAGAATTCCCCAAAAGGAAAACTGTGCGGATAGCCGGGAGTTTGGAAGAGTCACGGTTTCCTCCCACATCTGGACAGCTGTCTGCTATAAACATGAAGATGATGCAAAGTCTTTTTCCTTTGGCTATATAGGAAGAAACGCTCATGAATTTGACATAAAATTAATGAATACTTTAACCCTGAAACAGAAGCTTGGCAAACTGTACAGTAAAGGCTTGAAAACACCTCGAACCGTTAAGATTTTTGAGGACGATTGTTTTGGTGGCCAGTGGACGTCTGAGAACATGATAAGTGAGTTTTTAAATAACATTAAATTACCAGAGTACCTAGAAAAGCAAATGTCCAAAGATGCTTGGGAAGACTTTCTTGCATTTCAAAACATCATCAGTAGCAACAACGTCCATGAAAACAGAGCTAAAATCACGATATGAGCACTTTTTTTTACCCAGTTAGAAGTGCTGAAAAACGAGGACAGAAGCGCGTGTCTGTTAACCAAAATATCCGCCGGGTCCAACAATCAGGAATCTGTGGAATGTCGGCTGGTCCCGGAGAAATCTGTGGAGAAGAAAACGGCAGCTGATGGGTCGCCATGCAACTATTTTACAGATGATGGACGCAGTTGTACATGCACTACACAAAAAGGTACGATCAAGTTATGTTGCTCTTCTCCCTGTCTGTACCAGGACAAACGGAGGGGCTACCAGTGTTACTCAGGGGATACTCAGATAAAGTGCTCACCCCACTAATGGCGATTGAAGGAGAAAAATGTCGAGATGATCACCCTTGTGGCACATATGGCGAAGATTACTACTGGTGTCATACAGTGAGTGACTCCCGGGAATACTGCAGCCCTCCACTGTGGGGAAGCAGGGCTGAAGATGGAAAACTCTGCCGCAGTGACCACGCCTGTGCCAGATACCAAAACAGTTACACGTGGTGTTACACGGATGATGATGATGATGTTGAATGCTGCCCTTCTGCTTCGCTGTCAGCTACAAAACCTGCAGGCCTAACCACCCGTGTGGTTACCATGGTAAAAGCTACCTGTGGTGCTACACCACTGACGGCAACTGGAATTACTGTTGCAAAGAATGCAGTAGGATGTTGCTGATATCCAAAATATAAAGCATTTATTCTTAAAACAGGAGCTCTTTTACATCAACATAAACGCAGCAAACGGATCGTCGGAAAATCAGTAATGGAAGCAATAAAGTTATGACTTATAAAATTAACATGGTAAAACTGCAACAAAAAAAAAGTAAAATCAAACATTTATAAAGTAATGATGTTAACATTGTGATTCAACTTAATCTCTGCTTATTAGCATAATGCAATGAATATGCAATAAAGAAAATGAATAAAACGTGCGTTATTCAGTCATTATTGTGTGTGATGTTACTGGTTTTCATTTTATGCAATGAACGACACTGAGGATCAACCGAATGTCAACCGAATCCTATGAGTTAAAAATAAACCCGGCTGGTTATCTGCCGTAACTGGTTAATTAGATTGATTATGTTGATTAATTCATGGATTACATACAGTTTAGGATCACGTTTATTAATGTAGTTTTATTTAAGTGTCGCATAACACAAAGGTAATAATGGGAATTGCTGCGAGTAAAGAAACTTCCAGATAAATCAAACCATGTTATATTTTAACATATTTAATGTAGCCACACAATTTATCATCTAGTTTCTTGAGTAGTGGCATTCCCCATATATATACATATATATGTAACACTATATATAGTGTGCGTGTACACACACACACACACATGTATGCATATATATGGTGTAATAAAATTAAACGTTTGTACTAAAAGACGCTAGAGAAACTATAAACTTTGTACTTTGTAACTACTAATAAACTTTGGCTTCCAGCTGTTCCTGTCCCTGTTCCATGGAAAAGCGTATTAATGGAAACGCATGTTAGTTTAATCCCACAATAGCGCACTTTTACCTTCTGCATGATCGAAATAGTTCCGTGAGGAAGCTTTATTAAAAATGACTGCACGAAGATCCTGTACGTGTAGCCTGTTCATTCTTGTTTCATCTTTTTGGGACAACAAAAGCTTTTAGGAGACTGCATGAATGGGGAGTTGCATTAAGGATAATTATGGAAATATGTGGTTGTGTTTAACAGAACCGCTGCTGTCCTCGGGCAAAAGTTATATATGACTGCAGTAACAGTACAAAAAAAATCACCTCTCAGGTCGCCTATTGCTCTGCACACAATAGCTCTGAATATTTTTGATTCAAACTCTGAATCGAGATTTTTGAAGTAAACCAGGTCTAAGTAAGGGCTATGAATTGTCATTGAAATCAGAACAGGCTACTTTCGGACTAAATGTTCAGAGCTGTTTTCATCCCCTTTCACGCTTTTCCGTGGGCTGGTAACCAAGCAACATCCTCCTGTACCGCCGCCAGTGGCACGACCCATCCAGCAGGCGGCGCTGTTGAGCCACAACGGGAATGCGACGGGAAGACTGTCACTGGAATGAGTCACTCTTGGTCGGTAATGAGAGCTTTTGCTCGGAGCCTCTTGAGACGAGGACGAAGTCGCAGTCAATAAAACCTCGCAAACGGGCTGATTGGAGACGTTTACTGGCCTCTCCAAGACCTCATTACGTGCACTGCTGAATAATTCTAGTGTCTGTGAGTAGCGGTTTCTACAGTGTCGATTATTAGAATAAACGCAATACATCAGATAGCTAATTTCACTGCTTTAAAAAAGACAAAGAAATACTTCAGAGGCATTTGTGCACTTGTAAACAAGGTTTTACTGATACTGTCAATAGTATAGATACAGCAAATGTAAAGCCACTATTTTACTCATACTTATCTATGTACTTATGGAGTTCAAAATGGGCACCAGGTGGAATATATTAAATACTTGACCACAACATTTGTGCACAAGAACAATGCCCCCCAAAAGCCATAGAAATGTTTGTGTATATATATATATCAGTACAACAGTAATTTCCCCATAAATTTACGATAGACATAAAATGTTTTCAAAATAAAAACATTATTTACTCCATTCTTTAACTGCAATTTAATCTAACGTAATAGACATCTACTAGATTTTTAAGATATTATATACAGGTTTCTAAACGAGAAACTCCAAAAGGCACAATTGTCTATACAACATGTACAAAAAAGAAAAGGGAAAAAACTGGTGCTGACAAAAAATACAAAATAAAATAATTGGTCATCATTTATGATTGCACATACAATGTGACTGTCAGAAAATGTGCTTTTAAGGAAGGCTGGCAGAGCTGCAACCCTCTTGAAGTGTTTCAGTTTTACAAAGTGACAAAGTTTTACAAAAGAGAGGGAGAAGAGATAGATAAGAGAACGACAGATTTATAGAAAGAAGGAAAAGAGATTTTATTGTGACTCTCAGGTAGCTATGACAAGTCTATCCTCATCATCGCTGGAGGCTTCGTTGTAGTCATTAGTCACTGGTTGCTTAGAGACAGGTTGCCGTGGTTTCGTTTCACTAGTCCCATATGCTGTTACCTTTTGAGGAACATCAGAGCTTCTCTCATTAGTGGATGAGGGGGACGAAGGGGGTTGTAGTGGTGGTTTTTTTTTTTCCATGGCTATAGTTTTCTCTGCATCCCCGGTGTCCCTGGATTCAATGCTAGGGCTGCTTGGAGAAACATGCTTTTCACCTGTGGATGGCTTCACATTTGTAGGAACATCTCCCAGATTGACTGTTGGAGGACTGGCTGAGGGCGTAGGTGCTGGTGGTGATTCTGCAACCTGTGCTGGTGGAGGAGCGGAGGCTACACCCTCAGGGCTACGTGGCTTGTCCTGGGTTGCTGGAAGTGGGCTTAGAGCTGAGAGGGGGCTAAGGGATGGTATGAGAGCTGGCAGAGCAATATTAAGGATCTGCAGGCCAGGGATCTGTGCTGTAGAAGCTGTACTGCTCTGAGCAGCAGGGCTGGCTGCCAACACCTGCACGCCCAGGGTGGCATTTAGTTGCTGAGGAACCAGCTGGGTGGGGTTGGCCAGACCCACTACACTCAAGGTCTCTAAACCCATGGGCTGCAGAGTGGTTGGGGAAGCACCAAGTGTTTGGAGCCCTGCCACCTGGCCCAGAGGGAAACAAGGCAGGATACTACTAATTGGCTCCTGGACTACCAGTGGCTGAGTTGGGGAACCCTCCGGCCGAGGCAAGGCATTGGAGGCTGGGAGTGGGCTACTGGACTGCCTGTGGATCACGCTGAGAGCAGGGATGGTCAGCTGGACTGGACCAGCCTGAATTGGTACAAAGGTAGAGTAAGCAGCCAAACCAGCAGGAACAAGCTGGATGCCACCTACAGGTACCATGCTGTATGGGGACCGTGGGGGCTGCTGGGAGTGCAAGGGCAGGTGGCTGAAGAGATGAGTAGTGGCCCCTACTCTGGGCTCATGGATCGAACCTGTGTTTGGAAAGTGCAGGGGTCCTTGAAGAGGGTCAGAAGAGGTCTGAGTACCACGGTCAACGTTGGCATTGCACTCGCTTGCAGGCTGGGATAAGGTGCTGGGTATTCCATCCTGTTAAAGAACAATGTTATGATTACTGTTTGACACTACCAGTCAATATACACAAAGGCAAAATACCAGACCTAATGTGATGAAAGGTAGTCAGTGACTACCATTTAAAAGTCTATTCACCTTTTCATGCATTTAAAGCAGCTTTGCTGATGTGCCAGGCATGCGAGATTCTAGGCATTGGAATGCATATGGGGTTGAATACTGGTATGGGGTGAGGTGTACATGTAGAGAGGAAGGGATGCACGATGGGAAAGACAATGACGGCGAGGACGCAGGTCTCACCTGGCCGAACTTGGTGCCTTTGCCTAGCACAGGGGGACTAGGGGGAACATCAGATTCAGGGTAGTCGATGGACATCTGCCTGCAAGGTGACACCGGGCTCATCATGTGCACAGAGTCGGTGTCAGAGGTGTGGGATTCTGTGGCAGGGGCAGGTTGGGAAGCGAAAAAGGTGGGACTAGCACCAGGGCTGGAACAGGAAGCAGAGATTGACATCTGTCTGACCAATGAGACAGGACTCGTCATAGCCACTGATTCTGTGTCTGAAATCTGGGAGTCTGAAGCTGGAGGTGGTTGAGGTTGGGGTGCAGGGATTGGGTTCGGGCTGATGGACATCTGGGCAAGCAGAATGCTAGGTGCCATGTCAGTGTGGCTAGCAGGAAGATGCTGTGGACTTGCAGAAACAGAAGGTGTTGCAGAAAGGCCTGACTCTGCCTGGCTGTCTTCCTCATCTTCTTCCTCCCCATCATTATCATCATCATCAGGGCCGTCAGAGTCATCCCCATCTGAGTCCTGTCTGTCAGCACTTCCTGCTCTTCCTCTATCACCTGTGGAAAAAAACAACATAATGAATAAAACGAGCAGAAGTTGTTTCTATGTCTAATAATGTAGCTTAATACAAAAGAGATTTTACTTGACAAATTCTTCAGGGACATTTTTTAAAAATCTGTATCTAAACTGAGTGTTGAATTAATGTTTTCTGCAGTCTTAAACTAATTTGTATAATGCTGTGAAACAATATGTTTGTGAAAAGCAGTGTTCAAGAAATATTTGTAAGAAATATATGTAAGAAATATTAAGGAGACAAACACCTTGACAGAAAACACCTTGTTGTGTTTTATTATTTAAATCAAAATTGCCTACATGGGTGCAGGCAGTCAATGAAGAATCCTTTGCTGTCTGGTTAAAAGGCTATAGTTGGAAGACACATGTTAATTTATAGACATTGGAGTCCATCCTGTAATCTTTGTGGTTTAAACATTAATAACAAATAACTTTCTGCTTTCTACTATCTACTAAATGGCAAAAGAAGGGACGATTTCTCATACTAAAAACATTCCTCACATTATATAGGGAAGACATTAACACTTCGGACCACAAGTGCAGGCTGCACTTGACAGCTTGTGTGGAACTGTGTGAGAGGAAAACAAATATGCTCTCAGTATTTAAGACCAGAGAAAGCTTACTGCTTCTCTTCCCTACCATCTCTCTCCCTTTCTCTCTCTCTCTCTCTCTCATTCTTTCTTCTCTCTCTTTTTTTTATGTTAAAATTAGATGCCGCAATTTCCTCGCAGTGAACACTGTGTATGCCGCCCACATACGTCAAGAGTTAACAAGGAAAAAGACTGCTTTTTAGAATCCCCAATTAGACTGGTGATGCCATTGATCGCCATTGCAAAAGGACAAAGCCAGGGACAACACACCTTTTTACAGATGGCGCTAATATTAGCAGTGTTTAAGACCATAATCTAAAGATGTAAACAGAAATAATTTTCAAGGGTTGTTTGGGATAGCCTGGGCTACCCTTAGTTAGGCTTTTCTATTTCATTTCAGAATTTGTTGTTGTCGAGGCAAATATTTGTCAATGAGAGAAATCTACCTTCTTCATTGTCTTGATCTTCTATAATGCCAACAGCAACTCCCATCTCCATACACTTCTTACTGTGGGCTTTGGACTTCATGTGCTTGGTAAGATTTCCTGTGTGGATGAGAAGGAACAGAGAGGTCACCAAGGTGGGAAGTGGATGCTGAGCATAGGAGTGGTTTACATAAGCATGATATGTTCCCGGGCACTAGCTCTATGTAATTGGTGAGTAACTGATAAAGAAGTTCTTAAAGGAACGTGGGCTGGTCTGACACTGTGTGCTGTTCTGCAGTGCAGCGTGGGAAGTTCAACTGTGATGAATCATACTGTCTTTTTTCAACAGGCAGTCTTCAAAAAAAGCAGGTAAGAAAAAACAGTTTGTACAGAAAAATTATTCTGATGGATTGGTTGGAAATGATCTAAATTACCTAACTGTTCTAAAACGTTATACATTTCATTCAGAAAATAGTCACTCAAAAATGAAAATTCTTTCATCATTTATTCACCTTCAAAACCTGAATGGCTTTCCTTCTTTTAAAAAGCATGAAAAAATATCAAAAACAGAAAAAATTCTGAAGACTTGCTACTGGTTGCTCTTGTCTCTTCAATTACCATAAATGGGACAGAGGCTTTCAAACTTCAATAAAGATGCAAAAGGACCATAGAAGCATTAAAATGTCTTTGTATGACTAATGCACTCTTCTGAAGTTCTACAATAGATTTATGTAAGAAAAAAATAATTGAAAGTGCAATTCACTGATAATCATACCATCTGGGGAGCTTGTAACTGTTGCCACTGTGAACTTCACATTTAACATTTAGGTTCCTTATAAGACCTCAACTTATTACCAGGTGCAGTGAGGATTACTTTTGTGTCACCTGCATCTGCTTTTTGAACTTTGAAAGATATGGCAGCTGAGGACTTGCATTATATGACTGACCATGGACCAGTTTCATCTAAAAATATTTACTCTTACTATAGAAAAAAATGTCACCTACACCTCGAATGGCCTGAGAGCAACCTTGGTGAACTCTCTCTTTACACTCAGTTTCTCATAACAGTCAATAAAGAGAACTGGTCTGGACCTACCTTTAGTCTTAAAGGAGAAGTTGCACTGTGTGCAGTGAAATGGACGGATGTCAGAGTGGGTACGGATGTGTTTCCGCAGCATACTCGGTTTCTTGCAGCGGATTCCACACTCCTCACAGATGTATTTTCCTCTTCCACGCCCTCTAACGTACACATAATCCTCGTTCGATTTGTAACTGAAAATATACCAAAAACAACATTTTAAAACAAAATTTTTGTTGTAATATTTGTGAGGTAGACATTGGAAAAAATTAAGGTTAAGAATTACAAACCCTCCATCAAAGATCTTCACTCGTTGGGGTTCAGATTTGGAAGAGTCTCTATCTGACTCATTAATTGGTTGCATCTCTGGTTTCATTTTTCCACTGTTCTCATTTGGCACAGATCTCTGCTGGATTAAAACCTGAAACCATACAAAACACAAAACAATTTTTTATGTACCAAAACAATTGCATTTAAAATGGTAAATTGCAAACCATCTTGTTAAAAATCTGGCTAACTGCAAAAGCAACATAAATTGGAAAAAAAACAAAAAAAACTTACTTTTGGCAAGATGTCTTTTAGCTTTCCAGAATAGGTCAAGATGTCAGATTTCAAAGTTGTTGTTTTGGCTTGAGTGTAGTATATTGTCTTTGATGTCTGTTTGGAGTCAAACAAGGACATTACCACCTTTGTGGGAAGGCCCAGTGGATTGGGATTGTTGGGGTTTACCACCCAGGCAGAATAGGCAGAGATCTTCTGGTCTGTTTGCTGAATATGGAGAGGTTTTCTTTTCATTAGAAAACACCAGGTGAAGGTTGTAGCTGTTTTCAGACTGGGGAAAGACAGGCGATGACTGTCTCTTGTGTTAACCACTGACACAGAAGAAGCTAACTTCACTTGTCCTTGAAATGTTGGAGGCCTTAGAGGAGATTTGGATGGAGACCAGCGCTGCTCCTCTGGTTTTTCTTGTAGCTTCAAAGATGAAATCTCTGACACCGTGCAGCTTTGAACCCCGGGTGAAGAACGTGTGGCAGAACCCTGAACAGACCGTGCTGTCGTGGTAGGTGTTCTACTCGCCATCTCCTGTTCATTTACCTCTGATGTTGCAGTCTGAGAGACTGGTGTCTTTTCTGCTTGTGAAGTATCTGGCAATTGTTCTGGAGCATCTGTCTCAATGGGGCTGTCCACTGGCTCTGTGGTGCAGACCTGTCTGACCAGCATTAATTTCCTCTGTCTGGTCATTTCTGACATCTTTGAGTTCAGGTAGTTTTGAGATCTACCATCAGTGAGACATGCAGCTCCATGCTCATCTTTAGCCCGCTTCTGTGTCTTTTCCATAGCAATGTCCAAGCTGTTGGCAGGGGAAAGCATTCGCTTGCTTGAGGCAGTGGCTTCTTGTGGGCATAGATTTGCAGATGCCAGTTTTTGAGTACAATGCAATGAACCTAGGGATAGGATGCTTTGCTCAGTTGTCTGCTTATGTTCAGCAGTTTTGATATTGTCTATCTGGATAGCAACAGACCCATCTGGCCTTTGAGTTTGGAAGTCTGATCCAATTTTTGAGTCACTTTTCATGACATGCACTGTAGGGACGTTAATCTTAGAAGCCACAGAAGCAGGTGTTACCATTTGTTCATGGGTGATAAGGATCTGTGGTACAGTTGTAGATACTGGTGTTATTTGAGAGGCTGTATCACCTTGTACACCAACAGATAGTACAATTGGTGGTTTATTAATTACAGCCTGATAACCAGGTTGTGCTACATAGACATTTTGTATTCCATCATTTGACTGTGAGACCTTAATTTCATTAGCAATTGGTATTGTAATCACTGGCAATGTAATCTGTTTGCCTTGCACACCTGCTAAAGTGTATGTTTGGCCTGTTTTCAGTACTGGACAATTCAATTGATATTTAGGAATAAAGTTATGTTTTTCATCAGAAGTCTTCTGAATGTCTGTCTGACCAGCCATCAAATGGGTCAGAGGTTGTACCTGATATGCCACAACCCTTGAGGTCTGGTGCCATGGATGTGGAAGGCCATGAACTTGTGGTTGTTGGGATTGGCTTCCAAGGTTGATGCTTTGTACCATTTGTTCATTTTTCTGTTTTGGTGCCTCTCCAGTATGCAGGACAAAAGGTTGAAGTGTAGATGTGTTCACACTTGTTCTTGATTGGGACCGAGAATATTCATTAGTCAAGGGGCCTCTTTGGATGGAGACAGTCTGTTTCACTGCCATTTGAGGGTCTGGAGCAATCTTCAAGGACATTTGACGAACCAGAGGCCCCCTTCTTCTTTCAATGAGAGGGACCTGGGTAGTTGAAGGACATTGTACAGTTTTTGTCTTGGAAGTCTGCATTGGTGACAAAGGCCTGCTGGTTGACATGCTGCTGTAGTCAAAAGATTTGCTACGGTAATCACAAGAGATCTCCACTGATGACTGAGTGCAGCTGATCTGCTCTGAGGTAGCTCGTCTCATCATGCCTGGTACTCCAAGAGTGTTGTTTGCTACAGGGGGTCCTTGAGCTTCTGGTGGCTTCCCAACACTTTCAGCCCTAGATGGGCTGTCAGATCTTGGTGGATCATCTCTGTCAAAGGAGGCTGAAATACTAGAACACCTTGACAAGCTACTGTCTCTACTAAGGCTACGAGAGAGACTTGACTCGAAGCTAGACTCACCAGAAGATTGTTCCATTTGAGCAAGTCTTATGCGTTTCTTCTTTGGGGGGAGTTTTTCTGTTGGCAGTTTTGACAAGCTCTCACTTCTCTGAGGCCAGTTAAATGTTTCTACAGGTTTCTCTGTTGATTCCACAAGTTGACTTTCATGATCTCTGTCTGGTTCCTCTGTTACTAGAATTTCAGGGACTTGAATGTTGCTCTGACGCACAAGTCTTGATTGCTGTGCAGGTGTGGAACTATCACTAGCAATGGGGAAAGTTTGCATACCATGATGCTCAATTCCTTGGCTGGCACATTTTGTTGTTGACATTCTGTCCTGGATTCTGTCCTGGATATTTTGTGAAGACGAACTCACTGCAGCTTCTGTATGACCTTTTATGGAGCTCTTTACTTCCCTCTCACCAGGATCAACTGGAGATGATCTATCAATGGACTCAGATGTTTCAAAAGAATTTGGTCGACTAAGGGAGTTGGTATGTCGAATAACTGAAGTTCCACTTCCTTGTCTTTGGAGGTCTCCTCTTTCTTTATTTGGTGCACTGATCTGAGCCTCACGTATTGGAGATAGTCTTGACTCTTGTGTTTCAACAACTCTTCCAATGATTTGTATTTGACCTAAAATTGCAGAGTTATTTACAGATTGGGTATGGTGAGAATAAGGTCGCCCTAGTGAACCTGTGGACATTTGACAGGAATCAAAACTTCTTGAACATGGAGGTGTGGTCTCAGTTGGCGACTGATCATCATCATCTCCAACACTTTTAATTTTCCTTCTTTTTCTTACCATAAGTGGTTGCTCCACAATGCCTGTAATTACTGCATTTCTGTTTAAAAGTGGCTGCTGAAGACCACGTACAAACACTTCAGGCTCAATCTCTCTGGCTTGCATAGGCTTGTTCTTTGGACCATGTAGTTCAGAACAATAAAACTTCTTGTGATTTTCAAAGTTTTCCAGTTTTCTGTAACGGTTACGGCAGGTCTCACATTCATACATTGTCCCTTTACTTTGCTGGGGTTTTCTGTTTCTTTCAGTTGCATGCTCAAAGGACTTACTTCGCAGCTCATGTGTAACACTTGGTCCATGATAGCTGTCATCCATGGATTGAACAGAAATAAGAATGTGACCATCATTTGTGGATGAATCCTCAACTGCTATCTGCCGGACTAAAGTACGAGAATGGACAGCAGGATTGGGAGTAGGGGGAGCTGAAGAGAATACATCATCATTTAGTGAGCCAATCTTGTCATCAAATGAATGACAGACCCTTAGTGGGTGAGGCTGAGGGGTTACATTGGGGAAAAGAGCTGACTGACCAGGTGTTGAAGGCATTGAATTACTTCTTGTAATTGGTAAACAGTCCATGGCTGGATACTGAGGTGGCACAGAAAGAAGAAATACTTGCTTAGATTTGTCTGTAGGTGTGAAAGGAGATTTTGGTATGTCAGAGTTGGAGCTAGATCTTCTCACTGGTGGTTTTAAATCAAATTGAAAAGAGTCTTTGAATATGTATGATTTAGGGGAATCTATGCTACCCCTTCGGGAAAGAGAAGTCCGTCTTGGTTTGACACTCTCTAATTGCTTGTCATCCACAACAGCCTTATTGTCTGAGATTAGTTTTGAGATGTGTTCCTCAAGGGATAGAGCTTTGGTTTCCAATGGAGGACGCATTTGTCCTGATGAAATGCGAGGCTTCTCGATAGGTGCTACATGCATGACAGTTGCCACAACTGGAGATGGAGGAACTTGTGGGGTTTTTGTGATGTCAGTTTCTGCTGGTGGAGTTATCTTAACAAAAGGGCTTGGAGGACTCATAGCTTGATCTGCACTCTCAGAACGTGAAAAGTAGCCAGAGTCAGTACTTCCAAGACTTCGAGGACTTAGCAGGCACTTGCCTTGTGGCTGTTGAGAGTAATCAGTTGCTTGTTGCCTCTGTAGCTGGGCATGGCTGGGTGACTTACAATGCTGATCTTCATCCTCACTAATGGAGTCCTGTAGAGGACTTGTGCAATCCACTTCTTTCAGTGATGATAGGATCATGACATTGGGCCTTAGGTTTGCTGGCTGGGAATCCCTTTGCCTCTGGGCTGTGGCATGTTCAGGTGCAGAATCTGTAACTCTTGGACTGTCTGCCCGCAAAGGTGAAACATTTACAGGATGGACAACCACTTTAGGGAGAGCAACAGTCACTTTTGGCTCAGATCCTCTCTGAGTGGTCAGTGGTTTTAAAGTTTCAAACATCACAGAATTTTCAGATTCCCCATGGCTGCCTGGTATTATGCTTGCACTCTGCAAACTGCTCTCAGATAACGCTGTCAGGCTACTCTGTGAAGATTCTGGGTCTTGATCAGCTGCACTGCCCTCCTCATCACTGTCTCCACTTTCTTCTGCATCAGAATGAGTGGCGAGGCCTTTGTCCGACTCTTGGGAGAGCGATCCACTTCCAGAGTCTTTCACAAGACCTAGTTTGATGGCATGCGCGTGAGACTTTTTATGCTTATACAGGTTGCTCTTTGTCTTAAATGAAAAGCCACATGTCACACATGGGTAAGGTCTCTCTCCTGTGTGGGACCGTATATGTTTTAAAAGTACACTTGGCTTGGCACAAGCTCTTTTGCAATATTCACAAATATACTTTCCCTGTTTTTTCGGTTTTTGCTCTTTTGCTGAGACATCAGACATTTGACTCGTGCCAAAGTTTACAACAGTTGTCATCTGAACAGAGTTGAAACCTGGTGTGACAGGAACTTGAATTGAATTGGGGACCGTTGCAGACAGAGACTGGCATGTTTGTACAACAGGTGGCTGGCTCTGAGGTAAACCACCAGAACCAGAAGGAACTGGTGCATGGCTCAAGGTAAGTGAGGGACCCACACTGTAGCTTTTCTGGAATCCTGGTTTGACTTGCTGATGGTTTCCTGACATGTTTACATAGTGGTGTGTTGTGTGTTGTCCTGCAGATGTCATGCTGCTGTAGAACTGTTGTTTTGCTGCATTGAAAGGTGGCACAAATGTGGGTTGTTGCTGGACACTGAAATTAACAGCAGGCATAGCACTGGCGTAGTCTGAATAAGTGACTGGAATGGAAGCTGATTTTCCAATGTGTCCTATTGGACTACTGTTCTTACTTTCTGCCAATGTGTTGAAATCTGGCTCCATAGCCTTAAGCAGTACTTCAAGGGGGGCACTCGTGTGAGAGGGAGAAGAGTTTTTGTTGCTGCTTTTGCCACCCCAGCTTTTGGTCAGTACAGGCTCTTCAGTGCAAGGCTGGTCTGCAGCACTCTTGTGGCTGAAAGCCCGTGGCTCTGAGGTGGAGGACTCCTTGAGCTCCACTTCTACTGCTCCAGATACTGATGCCTCCTGCGATGTATCTTCAGCATCTTGAAGTTCAAGCAAACCATGTGATGGACTTCTGGAGAGTAAAGAAGAGGACGTGGTTTCCTTGGATAAAGAAGAGATGTTTGGAGAAATAGATTTCTTGGTCTGTGATTGCTTCTTGACAGGAGACTTGGGTATTTTCTTTAGCTGATTTTGCGCCACAACTTTTTTCCTTTTCAATCCTTTAATACCTTCAGAGTTTCTGCCAGTATTTTCATTGGTGTCTGTGGGAAAAAAAAGACGAGAAAATGAATAATACAAATTATAATCAATTTTGTTATTTCCTGTAGAATAATTACCTTTGGCCAATTTAAGGTTTTTATTATTAACAACCAGGTTACTTCTATATATTTAATGTAATTTAATTTATAAAGCAAAGAACAAAGTTCAAGGTTAAATAATCCAAAGTTTTAAAAATGTTTAACACGGTCATGTTCAAAGATAGACCAAAATTGCCCCATTTCTCGATTGTCACTCCGTCAACTACTATAATAGTAAGATTCTGAAATGCAACAATTTAGATCTGAGTCATTAATTATTCAAATAAGAATTATAGTTACGAAGCTTAAAAAGAGCCGTTTAGCTTAAAACTAATCTTTTTTTTAGTCCGCACAGTTACATACAATTCTTAATGAACTGAAAGTGATGTTTAAGTAATCCTTCAGTGCACAAATTGTCCATGCAATGATACAGTCTTCAAAACAAATGCCAGTTATAGCAGAGCAGAAAAGCAATCGTCATGCAAAGTTGAGCAAACAAATCAATACAAACTAAATCACAACTACCTGAAATTCTAACAAAAACACATTCTGACAAAACAACAGCAGCCACAAGCTAACCAACACCTACCCGAGTAACTAGGTTTGATGTATTTTAATGCAGATGAAAAGTTCCATTTTACCATAAAAACATTCCTCTGCTTAGCAGCAGCAGTTAACTGTGAGCTGTTGCAATGTCTCTGACAGCCAACACATAGACAAGACTGTTTTGGAATCTAAAAGATTTCCTGAGCTGCTACTGAGGCCCACGCATCATTATGTACAAATCTCTCTCTCTCCTTCTCTCTCTCTCCCTATCTCTCTCTCCCTGCCTCTCTCTCCCTGTCTCTCTCTCCTTCTCCCTGTCTCTCTCTCCTTCTCCCTGTCTCTCTCTCCCCGTCTCTCTGGTCTCCCTTTTATTGCAGTTGTGTTAGTTAGGATAACTTAACTGGTTCTGCTGTAAGCTTTCAGTCAACTTGCAGAGAAAACCAGTAGGGAAAAGTTACATGTACGTGTTTATATGTATAAATGAGCTTGTGTGAATTAAATCCATCCCTTATTGAACATGTTCCAGATACTTGGGGCAATAATACCTAAACACGTAAGTCAACATCTGGCAGAAATCAAATTACTCTTAATGTGGGGAAAAAACCTGCTTTAGAGAAAAACACAACTTCAACTTGATCACAATTATGGAAAGATGGGCAGAGTTTTCTGCATTCACTGGGTTTGGACTCCCTGTGGTCTTCAAGTTACACTGAAGGTTCTTTGTCTGTTTGACGCCAAATGGTACAAACAGTGTTGCCAAGCCCAAACATCTGTGGCAGCCCTTTACTTATTAGGGTTTCCCTAACTTGCTTTGTTTGGCACTGGTTGGCGCAGAAAAGTGGTTGGCCTTAAATTTACACAGTCATCATTTCCTGGATGCCAAAGGAATTCCCCAGAAACTCAAACCTGTTAGGACTTCACCAGTTCAGTTTTATTTGTGTATGCGATTGAGAAACTTTCTTACAAGATTCTACAGGGGTATATGAGGACATCTCATTAACTGCCTTTAACGGGATTCTGGGATTAGGGCGATCATGACCGGTGACATCACTGCCTGTTGTATTTTAAGAAGGGATTCATGTATTCTTGGACCGGCTGCATTCTGGTGCCACAGAAACTCTTCCTAAAATTTACACAGAGAAAAATACCCAGCCAGGATAAACTGACCACATGACAAAAATAATCCTCTTTAAACTTTAGTGTCTTATTAACATTTGGTACCCTTTCTCCTTACTCCATAAATTACCTGAATCTTACAAAAAAAACTGTGGTGGTATTTTGATAAATGGTACAACTGAATGGTTAATGTTTACTTTGTACAAGTTACTTTAAAAAGTGAATTTGGTACTTAAAAAAAAAACTGAAAATGATTTTGTACTTTTCTGTCAGTGATTGTTTTCTCATAAAAAAACGGCTACAATAGCTGATTCACTTAAGAGTTTTTCCTATTTTCTGTTATGCAACATTCATGCTGTTTTTTCCTGCATATGCTGGATAAAAGTGGAACACAGCTTTTAAATTGCACCTCTGTGTGTTCGTGGTTAGTTTTAGGACTTGTCATCTGCCACGATATACAACTTTCAAGAGTCCCCAAAACACCCGTTTAATCTTCTCAAACACCACGCTGGCAGCCCAGCCAACCACTTTCAAAAAGAGGATGTGGCTGATGGTTTAGGGTTCCAACTTTTTTGGTGGATATTTCCATTTTTAGGAAATATTGGTGTCATGAGCTGGTAGTGTAATATACTGGCACACAATGAGTGTTAACAGGATGGAAAGTCAAACAGCATTTGATTTCACTATCCACACATACCACTTTTCCACCAGCGCTGTTCCACCGGTAACAAAATCTGGCCTTATTCCACTTTCCACAGAAAAAGACATGGTTATGAACTGGAAATATTGGCTTCACGTCAGCTCCCTAAAACTGCTGGTCTGGAGCCAGGAACCATTAATACTGGTTTTAGGGGTCTGGATTGTGTATTAACAACAACAGTTACTCAGTCTGACATAAAACTACATTGCACGAAACTAAGTTGTTCCTTTTATAATCAATGAAGAGGCTACGCTAGCACCCAGTGATGCAAACAGCGTTAAGCAAACACCACCGTCTCTGTGTTGCACTGTGCAAAAAAATATTGTTATGAACTGATTTCTTAATGCAGTACATTTAAATAACTTTGGTGTCACATCAAAACAGCACAAAGACGCTTAATTATTATGGATGTTAAAATATTCTTGGACTTCAACTTATAAACAGTGACCGTGATGCATGGAAAATAGACTGAAAGTTTTTTTCCATAAAGCATACATCACTAAACCTTACAAATGTTCTTTTTTTCTTAAAACATTTGGGCCAAAAGGTATCACAATATTACATTTGCAGATATTGTGTGCTTATCTGCCTATTTCTTTTCCTGCTTTGATGTGACATCATTAACAGAGAAGGTTTTGTGACACGGGTGAACGAATGGAGACCAAGCAAGACCCTCCGCTCATTAAAAACATCCAGGTTGCCTCATTCATTCCCACAGTCCAGAATCAACAATCTGTCTGAAAAATGTGACCACGATAATGAACGGAAGGAATCTATTGCTGAACAAAGACACTCAAGCGACTAAGGCCAGAGATACACTTTTATCTCTCTCTGAAAAAAAAGAGAGAGAGAGACAGAGAGAGAGGACTCAGGTACTGAATGTTCTTGTTTCGGGGGGGCATTTTCTGTAAATGCTGCATTTGAACAGAACAGTGATATAAGTGTTAGTTTAAATGATGACTCATACCTTTCTGTGCAACTTTTGGGTCTTTAAGCTGCTTCTGTGCCTCCTCAATTTTATCTGAAACAAAGCAAGAGTTTCATGTTAGTATTAAGTATCAGCATTATTAATAATCATACATGATGTTAGAATTATTCAGAGTTTTTCAACAAAAAATGCTTGACTGCAGAATGTTGTGGCTAACCAATCAGAAACAACCAAACAGAAACAACCAATCAGAAACAAGCATTCTAGACTTAATGAAGTCTATTTTTAGTCTAATCTATACACCATGTAGTCTAATTTTATTTAATATAATTCGAAAAAAACAACATCACCCCCATATCTCACAGAAAACCATTAAAATTCATATTCCTTTATTCTGTATGTAGGAGAATTAGACATACACAATACAACATACACAATATTAAAACTTAATTACTGACTATTATTTAAGACTAACCTAAAGTACGTGTGCAAGTTCATACAGTATGTGTATCATATGATTTGGAGGATAAGAAGCAATCAGCTAATTTTACCACCTTTTACCATGTAAAGCCAACACAAGCGTGGGTACGTTACATCAGCGTTCTGATTTTGGATACTGATGGTTGGGACATGACCACAAAACCTCATTACAAAACATGAGCAAACACTCATTTGGTTGGCAAACAAACATCTCACTGTGAAGCAAGACCAGCAACAAGCATTGGAGAGAATCATGGCAAGCTACAAAAATTTGTGGCAGCTGTTTGCCTCACACTGAATCCCAAGAACAGACTGCAGAGATGTAAATGCATGCAGAACAGGGTGGAGTTTTGGGGGGGTGCTACTCTGTGACCTAGGTACACACCCTTTATTAACTCGCCCTCGCTCTCTCTGCAAACTCAACATGTTATGTAACACAGTACACATAACCCAACATTACCAACGCTTTTCTTCAACTTGTATCCAGTATCACTCAACACACACAAAAAAAAAATCACCACCAACACAGATCCATCAGCCTCCAGAAAGATGGTAAAACTCTACAAAAGTAACAAGTTATACAGAAAGACCTCAGCAGTGGCCTGGCAGCGTGGTTCTGTGTCTGTCCCTGGACTTGCTCCATATCTCTGGAGAGCTAATCTAAAGCCTAAAAACAGAACCTCTTGTCATTCCTGTACCGGACTCTTTCATTGCATCACATCACCCTCCACATGTAGTTCAACACAGTAATCCCCAATTATAACACCATCATATTGTGCAGCATCATTTAGCTATTTCTGGATGCTGACTCACCACAAACGTTTATAGGACAAGCAGTTCAAGCCTAAGTCCAGAATAACTGCTTCTGTCCCGAGTGATCAGTGGGGCGTTTAGACACCAGCAATCAGATAACAACCATTACTTAATGAACTTCAAATAGGTTTCCTTCCAGCCACAATCTTCATGGGACTGTCCCAGAATTCTTGGAGTGAGATGGTGCGATGAAGAAGATGGTGAGATGGAGAACTCCACCAGGAACATCTCAAAGACTGAAGTTCAGACTAGGGGTGTTGCCGGTATTGATAATAATCAATAAACATTTTGCCCTAAAGAGCCACAATGTTTTAAAACACTGTCTCTTTGCCTCCCTACACACATAAAAACCCAACACATTTTATGTGTAATATAAAAACCCAACTTAGTTGTTGCTGTGAGATTCCCATGTGAAAGAGACTAACTAGAACAGGTTTGGGTTTTAAACTGGTTAGTAATGGACTTTAAAAGAGGTAAAGAATAAAGACTTTTTGGTAAGCACAAGTGTAACGATGGAACACAAATATTTATGTGTAGAGTTAGATGACCTTATGTTTAAGACAGGGTTTCTCCTAAACCACCAAAACATTACAGTCTGATGACCCAACAGGAAATGGACCTCATGACAAATTAAGATCGAAAGAAGAACTGAAACCTTTCAGAGAAGCTGCAAGTCATGAATTCAATGCAAAAAATCTCCTCTAGAAAATTTCCCTTCCTTTTTTCCTATCTGGTTGTACGCTCATTTGCAGAAGATCCCCAAATGTTCAGTGTTTCGTGAGGTGCATCCAAATAACGTGGATGGCAGTTGGTCTCCATCTTTCAGATCTTTTCTCCCCATCCATTAATCTCACCCACACACCTTCTTTCATCCAACACACAAGATTTTCCACCCAAACCAACTTTAAACCCCAGATGCAGTAAAACAGGATTTGGAAAATGGAGTTTCCGCACAGAGGTTGCAAACAAGGACAAAGATTCAGGCTGAAAGTTTCCCTGACTAATGTTACCATGACAACAAAGAATTTTGAAGCAGCTTTCTTCCTTAAAGAAAGACGCACTGTTGATCTTGATTGGTCCGGCAGATACTACAGTGTCCGCAAACAACAGGGAAACTAATGGAAACATGCAATATGATCAGAGATCTGCTTTTAATGGCTGTAGCAGCCACACCGGCATGAGGGTATAAATATCACTGCAGATGTGTGCGGCATTTATTCACATAAACAAGTCTTTAATGAGAGCTTGATGGTGTGGACCTGTCGCAAAGAGGAGGGTCATTAAAAAACAAGCCTCATGCTCAGACCACACACCGTTCCGGGACCATCTGGTGCATACTGCAACCGGAGGCGCCGTTCCAAACAGCACCCTGAGCCCTTGTGGTCCTCCTCCATATCCACATTTTGGTGATGTAATGCTGAATGTTCAGGTCTGCTCTGACTCCACCTCGAGGGGGCACTGATGAGCACTCTTCAGCAACCTTGAATGACAAAAGGAACGACCTACGATCTGAAGCTCACCAGGTTCTGTAACAAGATTTGGATAAGCCAAGATAAAGAAGACAATCTGTAAACAATTTATCCAATTTAATGTAACTACAACACCAAACAGACTTCTGTGTGCACATCTCATGTGGCAATGTAATGCCGCAGTTAGTTTTCTACACCACGTGTTTTGACACATAACAGAGGAGGTGTTAAAAGGTTAAAGTAATTTGCCTGATATTGTTGGACTCGTTATGGCATACTGGGGTTGACTGCCGGTAAACACACACACACACACAGGCAATGCGGGTGGGTCTCTAAATGAGTTTAAAATACCCACACACTCAACAGCCTGTTCGTATGTGTGGGTCTGCTATGTTGTACATGGCCTAGATATGATCAAACTAGACTTGCCTATCTGCTTTTCTGTCACACTGAGAGAATCACATGGCTAAAGCATATTATGCAACGTGCAATGTGTCCTGTCACGCATGCAGTACAACATTGAAAACAACACAGGAATAGCAACACTAAATATTAAGTAAAAGCAAGTCAGATCATTCAGAAAAAAACAAGCAAAACAATGTAAATGATAGCACTATCTTTGTACGTCTTTTCATCTTGCCCCTTTGCATTCACAAAGATTCCATAAAATTCAATAAAGCATTCCAGAACTTCGGCTGCCAATCTCACACTGTTCCGCTGGGAAAAATCAAGGCAAAATGTTAGCTGATCGCTGAGGTTTCCACCACAATGGAACAGAACAGCGATTTACACCCTTATATTTTGCCGCAGGGTTAAAAAACATCCGCCCAGCACATCTGAGTGTGTTATTTGTCATGACAAATCTACTTGCTTTGATAAATAACATTTGCTTGCATGTACTATACTTGAAGATACCAATTCTGTCCTCTCTGATCCTATATTATTACATTTCATGTATAATGTTAATCATGTTAATTTTTTTTTTTTTTAACAACATGTTTTTGTTGAGAGGAACAAGCAGTATAACAGTAAAATTTTCAAGAAATCATGTTCATTTATAATGTTAATTGATGTGATTTTTGTGCCAAACAGTCGTAACTTTTTTCACCAGCGTTCTGACTCTTACAATTAAATGCCGCATTTTTAATACACACACGTGATTGCGCACTCATTTTAATGCGGCAAGTTGCCTGGCAACCGCAAACGGCCCACAGTTAGATGAACTGACTGAACGATATTACTTAAACGGTTTATTCCGCTTTGCATCATGTCTAAGAAAACCCTTACCTGTGGTAAAAATCACTGTAATGGACAGACTCCAGAGGCTTATTGCTTTAATGGACGATCCTCTAGAAAAGAAAGGACTATAACAGGGGTTCAAAGGCTGTGATATTTTTTTTTTTACAGGAAATTTTGATGAGCCTGAAGCCACCAATCGGAACGCAGGAGACCCACAGGGGAGCTGCTTACCAGAAGCGAAGTCAGTAATCTTCCCTCCTCATTACTGTTAAGACCCACACAAAAACACACACTTCACTGCAGGACCAAAGCATCTAACCATTTCACAACCATCTATCTTCATTAGATGCATCATCATTTCCTACCCAAACTTCCTCTTTTCTTTCTCCTCAAATGAGCGGCCTCACCTCTGATTCCGACTCCCGCGTTGAGAGGCGTGAGGAGACATACAACATTAAATTCTGCAGTGTTCTATAATTCCGAGCCATTTTCCGAGATCTCCTGCAAACCAGAACAGCTCTGAGGGGACAAGCAGATTGCAAAACCTTGGTTTCATCTTTACAGCAGTTTGTGTGTGTTTCACTAGTGGAGTTTGTGTGTGTTTTTTTTTCAGTTTGTGTGTGTTTTTTTTCAGTTTGTGTGTGTTTCTGATTCTAGTATCAGCAGTGGAGAACACTGCAGCATTGATAAGCAGCATTTCTCTGTGCCTGAGGCTGATCTTAATAATGCACAACAATAGAAAGTTGTAATCAAACTCAAGGAAAGAAACGTGTCTCAAGTGACAAGCAATATATGAGAAAGATTCCTACCTTCTCTCAACCTGAATAAATAATGCAATAAATATGAATATTCACATAGAGGGAATATACACATAAATTCATCCTCTGTGCTTTAAAACAAGGTTCTAGTCCTAATAAACATTATGCAACATAAGCTGATATGACATGTTGTCACTACAGAAAATGAGTTTTCCTCAAACTAAAATCTTTCTCAGTCCTGCAGTTTAAAGGCAGACGTGCAACTTGTGTTTCAAAGGCCTAATATTAATTATTGTTAACATATTGTGGTTATACTTTCAAAACAGTGTGCTTTAACATCACAGAAATGCCTTAACGAATACACTTACACTGTAATTCATTCAGTCACAAATGTTTTGTTTTCACAAACAGAAGGATTTTTGTAAGGCTATGTCACATGCTAATGAGGTCATCCTGTATTACTTGTGCTAAGAGATAAAAACAGCATTGTTAGCAATGGTTACAGGTGCAAAAGACAATTAACACGCCACCCAAACATCTTAAAATCCAGTGCATCAATATCTTCAATGCACACATACAGACAAACACACACACACACACACACTTGCATGCACCAAAACCTGGTATTTTTACCCATCAAGAACAGTTATAAAACAGAAGTATTTTTTAACTCCCCGCACATACACACACAAACACACACATTTGCTGTGAGAAGGCGCCCACAGGAAGTGGTGGGTGGACACAGCAGCAGACAGAGTCAGTGCAGATAGTCAAGTCTGCGTGGGCACACCAGTGAAAAATTGATCCAGTGCCTCTGTAAGACACACACACACACACACATAATTTTTTTTATTTGCTTGCTTGCTTTCTTCAATGAATGTCCGCGTCTGATGCAGCGGGCAGGGCAAATTTACCGCCTAACACACACACACCTCATTCACAGGTTTAATTATTCATCAATGGCTGATCTACCTGACAGACTACCACTTGTGTTCAATAATGTATGAACCCGAACGCTAACTGACTAACAAAAGGGACCGGAGAGACGGTTCCTGCGTGCGGCTGCGGGTGTCCATATTTTACGCATTGCACATCTTTACGCAAACACTGCGATCGTTTCCATTCACTTATTACAGGTCGAGGATAAACATAAAGGATGCTTTGTGCGCTGCGTGTCTCAGATCTACGCCGATACGTTCACAGCTGTTTTTGCGTCAGACAGGAAGCCTCGTGGTTGCGTCCGTCTTTGCACAAAAATGCAGGGCCCTAATTTCACCTCCCATAAAAAGGAACCGAAAGAAAGAACCGAGTGCAATACAGCGTGACACCACAGATGTAGCGTGTATACTGTAGTGATGTTATAAAAGAATAGCATTAGCTAGCTAAATAAATCATGAACAAATTCTGGCATTTTCCAACGAGTCTCTTATTGCCTCTATTTGATAAACTGCAGTTTTTTGAGTTTGCAATTAACACGCTTTCCAATTTGCGCACATAACAAAACGGCAAAATACGTTACAGAACTACAAACTACATAAACTCTATATTTACAAACCAAAACCCATCTGAGATCCAGCAAGAACAAAAGTTTTTTTTAAACGCCATAATGTCATTTGGATTAAATCTGTGCTTAATGAAAACAAGTTATAGTGTCTTGATAAAAACATATTACAAGATGTTATATTTTTTGTTATATATTTTGTGATTCTATTATTATGATCACATTATATATCATATAATCACATAGACAACACCCACAAAAACAACTGACTGAAAAGACCAGGATGTTATTAACAAAAACAAACACCTCTAAGAGGAAACAAATCTGATCTCAGATCCACATGAAATAACATTAAACAGGACACACACACTTTTTTGAAAAGAAATTATTTTTGTAATAAGGAAAGTAAAAACAGAACAGCAAATTCAGAATGAAACAGTAAGTTTCTGATTAAAACATAAAACAGAAGAGACAGACCTGTTGTCTTTGGACAGAGCTGGTGTGTCTGTATGTCTGTGTGTGTGACAATTCTCTGAAGTGATTTCATTTCCTCATTGTGTCGGGATAATAAATTGTATCTAGAGCAATCTGGAACTACCGCAGCTGTGTGTGTGTGTGTGTGTGTGTGTGTGTGTTTACAGTCGGGACTGCCGTCTGTATGACTGACAGGGGAATAGCTGTTCCCTGTCGCCTCCAATAACATCACAGCACTAGGGCACTTGACAGTGCACACACACACACACACGGCCAAGTATCCATTCAGTAAAGTGACACTCAACTCGCACCTTCTTTCTGTCCTTGATACAATTCTGTGCTGGACGATCTGTGTGCTGGTGATAAAAACTTGTGGGGAAAAGAGGTAGAAAACACAACTGCATCTAAAACATGTCCAGGTCTCATACTATAGTTTTCATAATGGAAAAACAACATTTTAAAAACTGTGACCTTACTGGTCTGGAAGTTATACTTTAAGTATATACTTAAGTTTGCAAATAACATTTTTTCGATTTCTTTTTCCAAAACAGGCTTTACTTTCTTAAAGCATTTTATTTATTACTTTCTTTTTTTGGGTGAAATATGACCCAAGAATGTTTTTTAAAAGGCTTCATAAAACTGTCCTATTTAATCTGTGGAAGCGTGAAACAAAAGTGTGTGTGTATTCTTCCTCTAAATACAGTCTTACTTCCCCAGTTTAACACACACACAGACTTTTTAAGATGCATTTGTGTCAATATAACAACACCATAGGCATTCTCCCCACCCCAAAACACACACACCCACACACACACAAACACACAGTCACACACACACACAGTCACGAGGTGTCCCTGTGGAGCGGAGGGGAATCCCTGTCAGGACAGGCTGAGACCAGCCTAACCAAACAAACAGATGATGTCATCATGAGTGCTCAGACTCCACACAATCCGTCTTTAACAAATGCCCTTCTTGGACGTCTCTTCTGCTTTCTCTTTCTCTCAGGCAGGTTTAACCCTTTAAACCCCGAAATGATTCATGCGCAGGGATTTCTAAAGTCTGGAGCACAAATAATCTTCTCTGAGATATTAGTAAATCCTGAGTGAACTTAAGAGTGAATCTCACCACAAGACACATATACCGCAAAGAATTTCAACCGTTTTGACGTCCCCCTTTAAACTGAACCATTGGTTTAGACAAAGCCACGGTACTCTCTCTCCTAAACCCCCCTCAAACGTTATATCAGCCAATCATGTCATCAAAACACTTCACCTGATTGCCCTACTAGATTGACTTCAAGAAAAACATTACTTCTTATTTTTGGAGAAATATTTTGGAGAAATATAAGCTGGGCATGTTCCTGGCAGCTTTTGTGAGATTTACACAGGAACATTTTGATCAAAAAGACATTTTTTCAGTCTTTCTGACTGGTGTTCTGCACTGGACATCACTGCCAAAACTCCATGACGCCTGCCAAGGGAAATAAGTGTCACTTCCAATCAGTGCCCCGTTTGGAAACAGAAACAGCTTAATCCAGATCTAAATAGTTAGCATAACGAGATTGCAGTTTGTTATGTGTTTTTGGAAAAAACGTTGCTCTTGGTCCTGATTGTTCTTGATTGTTGTGATTGGTCGTTTGCACACTTCCACTTAGAACCACAATCTGTTGCTATAAGAGAACTATTTTAGGTTCCACAAAAACATTTTATTTCTAATTACAGAAAACCATTTATGCAATGGTGCTTTACGGAACCCAGACACTCTGATCTGAAGATCCTAAAATTAAACATCAGGACATTTTTCAATGGTCCAAGAACAACAGAGAAACTGAAGCACCCTGTAGACAAAATGGAAGAACTTTTATTTGAACGTATGTGAAAACCCTATAGAGGTCAACAGTACCACACTAATGCCATCTCTGTCATTTTAGAAACAAGTTAACAGATTAAAATGTGTGAAAACAAAGAAACTACTTAGGAAATCCCCCCTGCTCTACTTTTATAAGCTGCTAATGTATTTATATAGGGGGAATTTTGGCAGTTTAACCAAGGCCTCTTATTGGTTAGTCAAAAACACAGTTAAACAGTCACATGAGCAGCTGAGAACAAACACCTCTAATGTCACTGAAGCAAAATGAGCAAGTATGAACACTGATTAACACATACGTAACTTTAAACATGTACTGAACATGTCAAACTGAGAGGGCTTTAAGGGAGAGGCCTGAATCTACAAATACACATTTTTAATCTTTCTTGTTACCCAATGGAAACGTTCTGGAAACATAAACTTGTTAGCTGTGCATGAGCAAACACCCCTAACAGAATTAAAATACAGCAGAAACAACATCAGTTTGAGTCAGTGCACTAACACACCTGTTTTATACCCAAACACTCACGTTGTGAGAGTAAATCACTCTCACCCAGAATCCTGCTTCAAGAGTCTCTTTGCATATGAATCTTTGTGCGATTTGAATGTGATAAATGGAGAGTTTGAATAATAATAAAAGAAAGGCCTCGCACTGAAAGCAGGAAAGTCTTCTCTATTCAGAGTTGTTGTGTGAGAGAATCGTGGAGTTTGTCTCCAATGCAGCTGTCATCGCGACTGTATCGCACCAACACAAAAGCACATTCAATTCTGTCCTTTATGTCACTACGTTTTTTTAAAATTGTACCTCCAGCACAGCAAAAGAATTCAGCGCTCATCAAAAATTATTATTACCGTATGAAAAGGAGAAAAAGTCAATGCATGTTTTGGAAAGCTGGGGTCATTTACAGTGTTGACATAACGTCTAGCACAATTTTGGAAAACGTTCTATAAATGATACTTACATTAAGAATAAAAATAAAATTGTACAGTACTCTACATATAACTGTTCCTCTAAGTTGTCTAGAATTTTGTCTCCAGGTCTTTCCCTAGTTCGAAAGAACTGCCCCCACAATATCGTTTTCGTTTTGGCTTCGCTTTTAAACTTGTATAAACAAAAGCGTGTCACAATGTCTTTTAAAGGATTCAGGGCAGCGTTTCCATCAGGCCTTATACAAACGCATTAAATTTAGTGGAACCTCTCGTCTAACTCTTAACCGCCTCCCCCTCGAAACCCATTAATCTCTCCACACAGTTCCCGGCAACGACCGCGGCCCCCACCTGCTCCCGCTAATGTACACGGGAGTTTGTGATTTCTCCGGTAAATGGATTCAGCAAAGTCAATAGCGACGAATTATGACGAGGCATTCAAACAGAGCTAAAACGGCAGAGAACGCCACATATTATAAGGACAGCTGAGGGCAGATCAGGAAGATTCAGCGTGGGTAATGTTTGGAGAGAACATGCTAATCCCTCAGAGCTCATTAGCACGGAGCTGGTTAACCCTCATTCATGGAATTCTCTCATTGACTTAGTGCTGCTGGGTTACCTGGATTATAAACGTTATAAAATTCCAAAACGTCACTATAGGAAACACAGACTCATTAGCCACAGACTTGAGACTAAAACTTTAAGCTATATTTTTTTTAAAAGGTATTATTTAAAGATAAAAAACGTTATAGTACAATTAAATGGCAATCTTTAAAATACTAACAAAAACATATGATGTATAGGTATTATTTCATAAACACGGTCTGGTCACCATGGAAACACACTGTAAGGTATAGCTATGGCAGTATAGGATTCCAGTTGCTGTATTAATGGCTTGTAGTTTCAAACTGTGACAAAAAAAAAAATTAAATATTGAATAATGATCAATAAAACATTTTAATAAACTGCATTAATAAACAATCAACTATTTTTCGTAGCTAATAGTACAAAATAGTACAGTGTATACATGTGTGAAAGACAGAGAGAGAGAGAGAAAGAGACAAAAAGAAAGAGAAATGAAAGAGAGAG
>JAZGTK010002315.1:0-32487 GCA_036877625.1 Ambastaia sidthimunki
TTCTAGACTCTTGCTCGTTCACATAAGAGCCCCATCTGTAGCTGTAATCTCTTACTGCGTGGACAGTGTCAGTTTTCAGATAGGATAGTGCTGCCCCCATGTGAATAAAATACGGCATTACAAACACTAAAGAGACGGTTTCATAACATGTTCTATTTATCTGTGCTGCATGCACCTGCTCTAGAGTCTTGCCTTTTTCAAGCAGTGGTGTAAATGAGCAAAACAGAAAACAGCAGACATAGATGGATTGTTGTCTAGGCATCATTCTTACTTTCTGCTCTCCTCCATATGTCCTCTGGAAAAAGAAGCTGGAATACTGGTACTGGCAGATGGCAGCAGTGATATAAATATCTTACAAAAGGGCAGTGTGTGGGGGGGGAGTGGGGGGTGGTATCATGGTCAATAGTCACCAAAGTGGCCTGAGTAACGGTACCCATAAAGCTGTTGCCATGGCAACAAGGGGTAAGCTTTTTGAAATTGTGTTTTAATTACGTAAAAACAATGATTTTACAGGAGGGGGCAAAACAGAGTGTTTTGAGGATGGTGCGTGCAGTATTAACCCTATATGACACTGTGCTTAACCCATCTCTACACTATCACTGTCATCTAAATAATTTTGACAATGTTGTTGACAAAGTCATTTGTTTATTTGTCTATGTAATACATTCAAATTAAATTATATTTAAGCTTAAGGTGGTGCATAATATTATATATTGCTTTGAGTCATATTAAATGGAATCAGCGTGGAAAGAGTTAAGAACTTGTTTACTATAGTCATACTCTGAGCTAAAGGTTCTCAGTCGCAGCTTATTGGCTGTTGCCAGGAGCTCAACGCAAAATGAGTGGTTTAGATAGTAATTAGCTCCTCCCATTGCTATGACATTGTGTTACATAGGGGAGACATGTAACAATTTAACCTCAGTTTCTTAGAACCTCGATTTAATATGTGTGGACTTACTATGTGAGCACACCAAATCTGATCGTCTTCTCAATCTGATTGAAACCAACAGAAACCCTGTTGATTTTCTATCTTTCTGTTACCATCTTTTCACATACAGTGAGTGGGGTGCTGTTTTCACAACTTTCACAACTTCCCCTTCTGCCTCCTCCCCTCCTCTCCATAAAATGACTCTTGTTCTATTTTTACACCCCTGACTTGCACACTTTCCCCTTCTTACCACTTTTCCCCCTTTTTTCATAAACATTCCACAAACAGTCTTTCTGTATGGATCCAGCATTTATAATGCAGGCTAATCTTCAGGCAAATATACACACACAATAATACTGAGATATATTATGTAGGTAGGTTGGTCACTGTGATTTTGTGGTATTTGTTACTACAATTTGGCTACATTGTCACTCCTTTTGTTTTTCTCCTTCTTATCCACAAATCTTCTTATTTGTAGCGTAACTGTTTGTGAGGGGACTGGCTGACACTGGGCGCAAGGCCAATTTCCCTTTGCCCCATACAAACAAATAAGGCACTGAGGTCTATCATGGTCAGCACACACACATAAACCTACACATAGACACAATGACACTCATATAGGCTGTGTGCATGTCTCTGTCATGGTGCCTAAGAGCCATATACACTGATAATAATGTTTTTGGTCAGTCACCTTTGTCTGTGACATGAAACAGTGGTCATCCATCTCTAAACAAAACAAAGTTTGGCGTGCTTTAATAACATAACATGAATAAATAATGTAAAGTAAACGGTAAATGATGGGGCTAAACTCACAATGTTATTTAAAGAAAGAATAAGAAATTATTTTCTTCATACTTCTCTTCTTTTTACTTAATTTGGCATTGTTTATAGCTTTTGGCTTCATGAACAGCTGCATGGTCTCCAGGAAAAGGAACTAATGACAAATCTCATTTATGTTCTGTTTTAATAACCCAACACACTAAACGTTGCAGACCAAAATCATCTCCAGACCCCACTTTTGTCTAAGAAGTAATATAGCAGCAAGTTGTACCATCCTTATGTAAATGAATTGCATCCTAACGTTTTAATTAAAATCATCATCTTGTTGCATTTATTTTCTGTAACGTGAATGACTCATAATTTATATTATTAAATATTTATTTATATTTATATATAATGCTGTGCTTTTTATCAAGTACAGTAGCGGCGTCAGAGTGCGACAAATATCGCACGAACCCACGTAAAGTCATGTCCCAGATTCTTTCGCGTGTTAAATATTTATTAGCTAATTTTCAACCGTGGCCAATGAGGTGCCGAAAGGAGAATCTTGTTTTGCATATGACTGACATTCCAGTGCTCGCTTGCACCAATCAGAGCAGCGCATTGTCTTACGATGGATTGCGTGGTAGACCAATCTACGAAAGCGTTCGAAGAGTAAAAGGCGGGTCACGGGCTGGGCGAGGTTGACACGCTGATAGAACGAAAGAGGGCAGCCTACTATACAACAGGAGGAAGAGGGAGGGAAAGAGAAAGAAAGGGTTTGCGAAGCGAACGAGAACTCGAGGGAAGAGTCGTGGCCAATTAAATGATGTTATGATACAACGACTTCTTTACTACGAACACATACGGAGCAAGCTGGGAGGAGCACGCAAGGCGCCACGGGTAGCCTCGGTTCAGAAAAGTCACCCCGCTGCAAGAGAACCGCGCTGGACTTTACGGACTTCTACGATTCAGACCCGTCATTTCATCACAACAGCATTGCGCCGGATCATCTCTGTCCAGCCATTCTTCTCGATTTTGTATTTTACGCCGTTGCTCATAGTGGGTTAATATATGGCCGAGTTGGACCAATTTTGAGCAGTTCTGAGATTGTCAGAGCGGAAGGCGAGGAGTTTAGTGGTCGATTAGCCTCTTGGATGAGACTTATTGAGGCTGGATAGTGTGCGAGGGAGGGGGTGTCGGGGAAGGCATTTAAAAAGAGAAGTCATAGCGTTGGTTTAACTTGCAAATTGAATTCAGTATAAGATAACGTGCTTCAGGATTTAAACCTGGTTAATGCCAAACTAGATCACAAAATAAACCTTCGAAAAGCAACATTATTGTGTAAGATAAAGGGATAAAATGCAAAAAGATGTTTTCTGCGTTTAGGAATAGATGATCATCGTGCGGTTGTACAATCTACAGGGTTTCCATTTTCTTTAACAATTTGATATGCTGCTATTATCCTGGATATCGTGTGTTACAGTTGTATAAGTGAAATTTGTGTGGGGAAAGTTGTGTTTTAATAAGTCTAGACCATTTCAAACACAATTACTGAATAGTACAACATTAAGAAAAGGTATTTTTCTGCACATCACTAATGTAATTGCAGCTACAGTGTTACAACAGTGTAAGTAATGATTGTTGATCTGTAACATTGCACAGGTGGATATTGTTGTTTAGGACTGGTTGTCTTTTTACCCGAGACCCTGGCTTTAGTAGTTTTTCTTTGGCAGACGCGGTTGTTTGTTCCCCTTTTTAACCTATGTGTTTTCGGCGCAGTGTTACAGTTTTAAACCGTGACACGAGGATTGGTTTTGTGGTAGCTCTTGGCGGTGCGGATGCGGGACCAGGGGCGTTTCCGAGGGGACGGACTCATCTGGAACTAAAACCAGGTCCAGATCTCCAATGCAGCCCCTAAACTATTCAGCCAAAGTGGCAATATAGATTAAATCCGGTTACTGCTTGTATACTGGGCAGGATGTAACTATGCTTTGTCAATCATTAGTCTGGAAACCATGCGTTGTACACCAAACTAATACACTCGCATTTTATTTGAAACAGGATGTGGATCTGATAAAGTCGTGCACAGATACGACTTGCAGACAGCCAGATGAAAGTGCACGACTAAAAGTGGCCACGTGAAAAAGGCCTTTTGTGGCCTTTTATTAATCACTTGATACAATATATTTCATGGCTAGTTATATTATTTTCTGTAATTGGGAGATTTAGAAAATCTCTTCCAATTTATGTCGCAACCCAAAGAATAAATGACACTCGCACTGCGGTGTAGTGACACCCTGTCTTAAAGTCGTGAAAATGACCATGCTAACCTGCTAATCTGTCAGATCTGGGTTTATTATTTTCACGACGGATAACGGAGAAAACCGTTTTATCACTAAACATTTCTAATTTGACGACAGTGTCGGGCTGTTGGGTTTTAAAACGCTCACTTATATTTTTGTTGTGAAATAAATTATTAATCTTGCTGTTGTTTTCGTGAATCCCTCTGGGTTGAGGTGAGCTCAGGTCGCGGCTGTTGCATTATTCGAGCCCGAGGATGACCGAGAGGCCTACTTAACCCCTTCACCACCGCAGCCATCTGTAAATGTAAACAAGCTCAGACGAGGTGGGAAGGCAAGCAAGAACAAAAAACACATCATCCAAACAAAATCCAACCCGCGTGCGCATAACTAACCACAACAGCGTGTATGTTAATCATAACAGTGTACATTAAAGTGTTTTATCACAAAGATCGTCATTTGTTGTTATTGTGCTCGTTCCTGGAGGTGGAACGTCGCTTGACTGTCCTGTGCGGTATCTGATAGCACACTGTCATCATTTTGACAAGTATCTTTTGTCTGAGCCAATAAACTTAAGAAAATAGAAGGAAGTGATCGTAAACTAAAGTTCAATGTGACTGCGTGACAGGCAGAACATTTGGTACCAACGTGAAGAAACTCCAGTAGACGGATGCTGCCATCATCGATTATGGCCGCTTATCTTCATCGCTGAACTCAACATCACCTGTCTGAGAAAGCATCATGTGGATATTTCATTTGTGATCGCAAGAACTTGTGTTAATTTATATCAGATGAACATTTAAACAGTACATCTATTTAATGGACATATTACACGTTCGTCAAGTTTATCTGTAAAAAAAAGGTAAATAAGGATCTTTCTCAACCATGTTTTCTTCGGAAAGCCCCCAGTATCTTCGCCAAGGACTCAGCATGTTTGGTCAGTCTTTATTACTCAACGTGTCCTAATGTGTTGTCCATTAGAGCAGACAACAGCTTTGTTGTAACTGTAATATAGAATTCTTAAAATTGTGTATGTGTAGTTGTGATATCAATTGTATCAAAATACATAAACATTGTTCATGAGTTTTTATTAATCAGGTATTTTGAAGTCATTGTTTGACTTAAAATGAAATAATGGCAATGCATTTACTGTGTTCATAATACACTGGTGATGTTAGGAGAGTTTAGTTTTGTCCTATCTGTTTGTTTAATGAACGAAAGTCATAAAATAATAATACTGTGTTTTAAAAAAACAGGAGTTCACTCTTTTATTATCCAATAATTTTAACAAGACAGCATTTAAAGATAATGGCATCCTGCATCTTGAGTGAGGGTGTAAGATGTTCTGAGTTTTCTAAAGTCCATGTTATCTTAACAATAACATGATTGTTTCCCTCTGTTCATCTGTCTGGATGGAGTTTGTATATTTAATATTTATTTAGAATTTGTGGTGAAAATATAATGTATAAATCCTGTCAGGTTTTAAATAATGTCTTGAGGACCTTTTAATGCATAATATATTTCTTGTATACTTCAAGTCATTTATGTAGCTTGTCAGTCCCCAGATTCTAGTGTTGATATGGTTTATTACTTGGTGTTAATGCAGCATAGAATGAGTGCTCTGTTATTTTTTTGTAGTGTGGACTAATGTTGAGCCCAGATCGGTTCCAGTGTTTCCTTGGCATTCGTTGGTCCCTTTCCTGGCACCCACCCAATCAGATCCATCAGCCCAACCTGGTGAGGGCCAACAAACTGTCAGTCATCCGCAGACAGTCTCTCTGAAAAAAGGTTTTGTTTTTTTTTATTTTGCACCCTTTGTCTGATTCTAGAAAAAAATAAATTTGTTTGTCAATAACTCAGATAAATTATAAAAAAATATGTTCAGTATTGTAACAACATTTAGAAGCATAGTTCCCAAAATAATCTGAATCGTGTTATGCATTCGGTCTCTTTTCTTACATCTGCAGTGACTGTAACTCTATCTACTGTAATTTACCCATTACCCAATCCAACGATTGACCTCAGAGGTTGCCAGATTGGAGGGATTCATTAACCATACTGTAATGAATAACCCATCTTTCGTTTTTAGAGTCTCAGAGTGCGTCAGTTCTAAAGGAGATTATCGAGGGATCAGGCAATCCTTCCTCACGCCCCGCTCCCTCCACCGATGAACTGCCACCGGAGAGAGAGAAAGATGCTGAGAGGGAGAGACCTGATAGCGAAACAGAAAGCGACGTGGATGATCCGTGAGTGGTCCAGTGTGTGATGTGTCATTCTGTTTCAGTGTGTTGAAAAAGCTGCATAATAACACACAGAGAAATGCATTCCACTTTCTTCTGTGCATGAATGACAGGAGCAAATAGAGGCAAAAAACTGCAATACTCTGAATACACCCCCGTTACTTCATCAAGTCACAGTCTGGTACAATTCTTTGAAATTAATTACATTATGTATTTTAAATAAATGATTGACTTCAATTCAATAATTGACTGGAATTAGGGTGTTATTGATGTTTGTAAATGATCCATGTCACTTGTATTGTATACTCGCCACTACAGACCGGTTCTGTTTTCTGTTGCTGCAAAGCAGTATCGCATCAGCACAGTGCATTGCAGTTTTCAGTAAATGGCTTAAGCCTTCTGCTGTTTTGTTTCACGGCACACTGAAGAGCCCTGAGGGTTTTATTTGAGTGAAATTGGCGGATCTTTTGAGCCTGTTTTTGGCCACAGCAGCTATACAGTCATGACAGTTTAATAATTATCAGTTGAATGACCAAAATGCTTGTATAACACAAAGCCATCCAGCACCAAGATCATGTGCATTCAAGTAGAACCACATAATAGGCAAAGTCTTAACAAAATCTCTGAAATAATTTTAATGAAATAACTTGCATAATGGTGTGTTGCATTGTGGAGTCATTCTCGTGGGCTTCACACTTGGAAAAACATGCAGCCGTGATGGTAACAACAGTAAAAATGCATTCTTTGTACTAGTAGCGATGCAGTCTCTGAGTAAGCGGGTTTGTATCAGCTATGTGTAAATAATTGTGTATGTGCTTGGGACTAAATCATTGTGTGCATTAAAGAGAGGAGTGCGTGAGACAGAATATACCTTTTTGGAAGCAAGAAAGAGAGATTGAAAATGTGAACAGTTGTGTATGGGTAATAGAAGTAGATGGGGAAAAGAAATCAATATGGTATGATATAGTGATGACCCTTGATAGGAGTGAGAATCAACAGAGATCCAGAGATACAATTTTATATTGATATCTGCATTACAATACGCTAATATTGTGATTCTTTATGTTAAGTGTATAGATTATGTATATGATGATATACTGTGATCTTTGGTCTGCATTGGACTTTGGTGCTTTGCGCAGTTGTTTTCTTAGCCCTTTCTGAGTTTGCAATTAGACATAATTCAGTGTGCATTGACCTAATGCTATAGAACATCGCACTTTTTCACAGACTTCCTCAAAATGGTGGCCAGTCATCTTTTTCAGAAAAACACTTGCAGGAAATCACTCGCATCTATACAGTATCACAATACTTGTAATAATTTCCTGCCACCCCAACCTTAAATGTTCAATTATCAATAATTCCATTATTTAAGTAATTAAGTTTTTTTTTAACTTGTATTTTCACTGGTATTTTCCATGTTCAGGTTTTTCCCAGGTGTTCTTCCTGATCCTCCAATCGCCGCATCTCCTGGAAAGCGTAGATCTCAGTCTCTTAGCGCACTCCCCAAAGATGACAAAACTAGTCCTGGCAAGGTACATTTCCACGTGTACACATGCACCGTCTCCTTATTCCTGACACAGACACATCCACTTACCCTCCTCATTTCACAGAGGGAGAAAGATCACATCCGGAGGCCCATGAATGCATTCATGATCTTCAGCAAGCGGCATCGCGCGCTGGTTCATCAGAGACACCCAAACCAGGACAACCGCACAGTCAGCAAAATACTTGGAGAATGGTGGTATGCCCTGGGACCCAAAGAAAAACAAAAATACCACGATCTCGCATTTCAGGTTAGTGAAATGAACTTACAGTTGTGTTTAGGCACATTGTGTTTAGGTCAAAAGCATCCATTTGCAAGCCTTTGCAATCATTTTGTACCTCCATCAATGTTTGTATGTAATTGTTCCACTCATTCACAGGTAAAGGAGGCTCACTTTAAGGCTCATCCTGACTGGAAGTGGTGTAATAAGGACAGGAAGAAGTCCAGCAGTGAGGGCCGTGGGGTTCCGGGGGGCAAAGACATCCGTGAGCGGAGCATGTCAGAAACCACAGGTATGAAACAAAAAGAAGTTTTACCACTGCACAGTGTGTTAAAGCTCTTAAATTTATAGAATCTGAATTTTTATTATATTCTGCTTAGTATATTCCATTTTCAGTCATATATGAGTGTACAAGATAAAATCAAATCCTTCCATTTCAGAACCTCCGACAGTGTCAGTGGGAGGGGAGCTTAAAGGGGTGGGGCCTAGCATGGCAAGCTCATCGGAACGAGGTGGAGGTGAGGGCCATGGTCAGCTTTCCCGCCCCCGTGCCTTCTCTCAGAGTGCCATGCATAATCTGGAGAGGAGTGAGAGAGGCAACCCACAGGCTCTATCTGATCTTGCACAGGTATTGAACACACTCGCTGCATATACGCCGCATATTAAAAAGATTCAGGCTTATTGACACACTCTAATTGTTTTTGCAGATGTGTGGTGATGGTGGTCAGGTTTCTGGGCGGGGCGCCCTCTCTCAGACGCAGAGGGGAGTGAGTGAAGACATGACGAGTGATGAAGAGCGCATGGTCATCTGTGAGGAAGAGGGAGATGATGATGTCATTGGTAAGTCATAAGTGATCATCTAAGAAGTTTCTCTGCTCCTTAAATGAAGAGTCTGTAAATAAGTCTGTAATATATGTTGTTCATCACATTTGTTTTAAGTTACCAATTGTACAATTTTATCGTAATGTTATTATTGTGTGTAATGTGTCATTCAGAGGACTCATACCCAGGCAGCTCCATTGACCTAAAGTGTAAGGAGAGGGTGACAGACAGTGACAGTGAAAATGGATCTGGAGATGAAGTAGAACGCAAGGTATTAGATTTGAGATCTGTTTATCTGTCTGTCTATTTAACCTTTTTTCTTAAGCAGTGTAGTCCTAAAAAGCTCACCCAGATAATTTGCCATTGGATGATGATTTTATTGCCAAGTTTCAAAAAGTAGAAAAACACAACTTTAATAAAAGTATTAATTTTCAGAGCTCAGAGATGATTGGTTTAGATAATGTGGCGTGGGGGTGAGAAAACAACGCCAATTTTGTGTAAACTATTCTTTTAACATGCAGTTTAGCCAATTAAAATAGGGTGAAATTTAGAACTCTGCTCTCTTTAGAACCAGAAAATTGCTTGTGGTCTCTAAGCTTTTTTCCTAAGTTTATTATTAATGAAGTTGACAAAAAGCTATTACATTTTCATTAACTGGTAAAGGATCTGTATCATTGCAAATGCCAACTGTCTCCGGCTAATTTATGTTGTTGTTTTCTGATTTCTTTTCTCTTTCTTTTTCAATGCTGCTATTCCCCAATTTTTCACCCGTGCTGCATCAGAGAGTTTTTGCTCCAGTGATTTGCTCCTCATCTTACGGTCCTGGTCATGGCCGCAGTGTGTCTCTGTCGTCCTACCCCACCTCCAGACGCTTTAGTGATGCTTCCTCAAAGAGGAAGCGAATGATGGAGGGAGGTGATGGAGAACGAAGAGAAGGTGAGGGAGGTGTGTCTCAGTCTCTCCCCCAGTCCTCTATGGGTCAGTCCATCCTGGTGAGCTCTGCTGGGGGAGTATCATCAGTTCTGGGAGCGGTGAGAGTGGCATCTACTGTTGTCACGAATGTGGTGCGTCCTGTCATCAGCACGCCGGTGCCAATCGCCAGCAAGTCCCCACATGACAGGAAACTCGCTATGCCCCAGACGCAACTTCTCATTGGTCCTGGTGCCACAGGAAATGCAACTACGGCTGCAACTGGAGGGGGTGGGTACTATTCTTCATCATCACCCAATGTTGTTAGTGCATCAACAGGTCAAGGGGGACTAGTGACCAATCTAGTCTTCCAAGCCCCACCCGCTGTCCAGTATGTCACGCCCCCTCCTTCGCAAAACCCTGCCACCCCTGCATCGGCCCCGCTTACTCATAGTAATGGTCCACTGTCTTTGCCTGTGCTGCAGCCGCACATTCTGCCCTCTGCCTCTTTAGCACCCTCGTCATGCCAAAAAGCGATAACACAGGTCCAATACATTCTCCCTACCCTCTCAACCAACAGTCCCAAGAGCCCCTCCCCTCAGCAGCCCAGCCAGCCAACCAGTATCTTCACCCTACCCACAGCTCTGCCCACTCATGCCTCAATAGCCAATGGGAAGCAGTCGGGATATGTCTCCAGTCCTGCTGTAGGAGTGGTCAGCCCAGGAGCCAAAGGTGAGAATAAAAATTGTGAAACACTTGTTAATATGTGGTAAACACTAACGCTAATATGCATTATTAGGAAAATCTAATATAACAGTGTTAATATCTAAAAGTATTTAATGTATGTTTATAATTTTTTTGCGTTATTGTTTGGTTAAGTGTAGGTACTGTTCTTTATGGTCTTGTGCTATGCCAGAAAAGACAAAGTGTGCAAGACCCAATTATTTTTTCAACACTCTGTTCTTTTTTTGCCTGCAGTGCAAACACAATCACCAGTCTTGCAGGGCAAGATGCTGGTTCCCATGGCAACAGTGCGGGCTGCTCCAGCCCCTTCTCAGCAGTTTCCCTTGGTAGCCCCTCCTGTTCCTGTTCAGAATGGAGCACAGGGAGGAAGCAAGGTGACATCTCAAGTGTTAAATAATCACATACCAAAAATTTGACACAGAATAACTCATATGTGTAATTAGTATTTAAAGCAGTAAATTGATAATTAATTGTAAGTCTTATCAGTTCTAAACACCATGTTTTCCTCTCCTTTCCATATAGATTATTCAAATAGCTCCCATGCCTGTCGTCCAATCGCAGCTTCATTCTGCTGGACCAGGGCCGGGGAGCCCATTTTCTGTTACTATGGGAACAGCTACAGTGGTCGCCCCAGGCTCTACCCCGTCTCAGACGGTGCTGCTACCACCCCCACCTACAAGGTATAACACACACTCTCACATGCGTGCTTATACTCACCTAACTGCACACAAGCATATCCCCCACTCAACTCCTACACTGCTGAAGAACTGCACCACTAGAAAATAACCTTAACTTGCTCTAACTTACTCTAAAAGCAGTTTCTTGTTTCTGTATATGTAACTTTCTGTCCTGCAGAATCACTTATGTACAGTCCACTCCTGGGGTTCCCTCTCCTTTGCCATTAGTTCCCACGACAACAGGCTCCTCCTCTCAGACAGCGTCAGCGACACCTGGATCTTATGTGCCATCACCCTTAGCAACTTTTGCTGCGATTGCTCATCCAGGACAGACTTTGGTGCAGCCACTGATCACAGGTCAGTTTACGCAGCATAATACCATGTGCATTTGTATGAAGAGTAGAACACATTTTAATTTTACTGAGCAATGTTTTTCTCTTACAAACAAATCATCTGTTGAATGTTTAAAAGAGTGATCAGAGGGGCCTGATCAGTGCTGTTTTTCTTTTAAGCGGACAGTACATCCAAAAAGAACATTTTTGCATAATTTGTGCATAATTTACACACCCTCATGTTATTTCAAACCTGTATGACTTGACCTGTATGAAACACAAAAGAAGATATTTTGAGAAATGTCTCAGTTGTTTTGTGTGTCAGTGGTTTTGTGTGTCAAAAGGTGTCAGTGATGTTTGGTTACCAGCGTATTTCAAAATATCTTATTTTATGTTGCTCAGAAGGTTTGGAATGACATAAGGACATGAAAAAAGTTTCCGTATCTTGCTTGGTAGAACTGACATGGCACTAGCAATGCCAAGATAATGGGTCAGATACCCAGGGAACACACATACTGATCAAATGTGTGTCTTGAATGTATTGTGATTTGGATCAAGCATCTCCCATGTACATAAATGTAAAAACATTACAGTTCATTTTTTGTGTTCAACAATAAGTTTAGTAAGTTAAAAATCACAAAGATATCTTGCATATCAGATGTTTGTCAGGTCTGTTGCATTGCTGTTGTATTCTGTTTCTCCAGGTCAGCCATCGCTGCTGGCTCCAGCCCATTCACCCAGCGCCCCTCACGCTCCAGCCATCACCGCCATCTACACCCCTACAAATGTGACTTTGGCAACTGGGGTGGTGTCCATGGCGACCGTGTCACCCAGCGTGGTGTACACAGTGTCCAGTCCTTCTACACAGTGTCCATCTCCCCACATTTTTCCTAAACACACCACAACCTCCATGACCCCTGTGACCTCAGACAGACCGGGCAACGCACCATCGCACTCTGAGCGTCAGTTGCACCATGAGAGAACACTGGACCGGCAGCATACAGATGGAATCTATCCACAGTCTTCTGACAGGCAGGCAGAGAAGATCTGTCTCTCTCAGACGGACAAACAGTTCCAGATCCCCAGTAAAAGCAGCAGCAGCTCAGCGGTGCCCCCATCAGTTCCCTCAGTGCCACTGCAGCCTTTGAGCCCTGCTCCACCCTCCCATTCTGGTATGAGTCTGCATGAAGGACAAACTGACATAAATCACTCATAAGCTCTATTCAGATGGAAATAGTTTAGAATAGTTTTTTTTTTTTACACATTGTCATGTGTTTTATATCTCAGATGTCCTCTAATCTGTTTTTTTAAATATATTTTCAAATTTCATAGGCTAAAGCTAAATAAATGTAAACATTTTTTGCCAATTTCTTATTTATAATAAAATTGGTAATTACAGCCACATCCAGACAATAGACTCTGATGTTAGTAATAACTAGAAATCACAGTCCCAGTACATGAAATCACAAACATTAAGTGTTAAAAATTCAAATGTTATTTAGAAAACACATACTGTCCAAATAGTGCTAAAAACCACCATCATACTTGTGTTATAGCCCCACAGTTAGTGACAGAAAACGTTTTCCTTTTCAACAGGCAGTGCTCCTGGGACTCCAAAACTTATCACAACAAGGCCTCCTCAGAAAGTAAAAGCCACAGTGGCCAACATCCCCGTCGGAAGCTATGATGGAGGAGGGAGAGGAAAAGAGAGAGATAAAGAGAGGGACAGGGAGAAAGAGAGAGAACGAGAGAAGGAGAAAGAGAGCGTGAGTCGATTTTCATTTGAAGTAGAAAAGGCAGGTGAGACGAGCTCCCCTGCTGCCTTCCCACCAGAGGAGGGGTCAGCCGAAGGCCGCGCCTACTCTGGAGTAGAGGGTGGTACTACCAGTGGACGTGACAAAGAGGCAAATGCCAGAGAGGTTAGGCCCCCTTAATATTTTTTTTTTTACATGTTGATATTCATATATTAATACGATTCAGTGGTAGTTATTTAATTTTTATATCAATGGACTAAGGTTTAAATAGTTTATATGTGGTATTGTTTAGCATATACATTTTTGATCAATCAAATGTAATAAAAAATAGTATTTTGTTAGTGTATATGTATTAACTTAATAAATACATTATTAAATATTTTTGTTGTGTTAAAGGCTTTTTGTGAACACAGTTTGCAAAAAAAAGTAGCACAGTTAGTACGTACATGCTACAAGGAACAATTTGTTTTAACAAAACAAATTTGTCATTTTGCTGTTTTTGTATCTTTCCACCAGGCTGAATGGAAGGACTCCCGCTCTTCCTCTCCATTACCTCCACCCTCTGGATCAGACCCTGCCACACCTCAACCTCACAGTGATAAAGATGCACCACCCGCTAAAAAAGTCAAGGCCCGCCCCCCACCACTCAAACGACCATTTGATTCTGTTGACAAGTATGTTTAATGATATTGCTTTTGTTTAATTGATATATGCTTTTTTTATTGTGACTCACTTCTGATTGGTTGTTAGATTGGTTGTCTGATTGGTTGTTATTGGCCATGTGTTGTCCTGTAGCTCAGTTGGTAGAGCATTTTCTTAGCAGTGCAATGATTGTGGGTTCAGTTTCCAGAGAAAATGATAAAATGCATAATTTGAAAGTCGCCTTGGTAAAAAAATATGTCTGCCAAATACTTAAATGTAAATGTAACTTGTACAGGGTCTTGTCTGAGGTGTACTTTGAGGAGCGCTTTGCAGAGCTGCCTGAGTTCCGTCCAGAGGAGGTTCTGCCTTCTCCAACCCTCCAGAGCCTTGCCACCTCCCCACGAGCCATATTGGGCAGCTACCGCAGGAAGAGGAAAAACTCCACAGGTGAGAGTGAAATTCAGATCTCTCCACTGACTGGATATAAATCATTACTCAAAATAAAAAATTAACCAACTTGTGTTTGCAGACCTGGACTCATCCACAGAAGATCCCATTTCTCCTAAAAGGAAAAGCCGTCGCAGATCTAGCTGTAGTTCAGAGCCTAACACACCTAAAAGTGCCGCCAAGTGTGAGGGGGACATTTTCACCTTTGATAGGCCAGGTAATGTTCTGCCACCCACACAGCCTTCAGCTAAAACCTTACTGTAAAGTTCCACCGCTCTGAATTATATACTTAATAAATGTATATTTTTGCTGTTCCTCACCCTTCTCTCTCTCTGGTGCAGATGGGGAGGATGTACTGGGAGAGCTGGAGTTTGAAAAGGTGCCCTACTCGTCTCTTAGGAGGACTCTTGATCAAAGGAGAGCTCTTGTCATGCAGCTATTTCAGGAACATGGCTTTTTCCCCTCAGGTGACGCATATACTCGTGTAGCTCACAACTGAAATAAAATACACACATAACCAATCACAGTATGTAGCTAAATAGAAACTGATTTGACACTGAGGTTATGGACAAATAGTATTCATTATATATTCATATATTCAAATAGCATTCAGTGTTCATTAGATCTAATATCCTTTCTCTCCTGCCACCTCATTCTCTATTTACAGCTCAAGCTACTGCAGCGTTCCAGGCACGATATGCAGATATCTTTCCCACTAAGGTATGTTTACAGCTGAAGATCCGTGAGGTCCGGCAGAAGATCATGCAGACGGCAGCTCCTTCAGAATCATCCAGTGTTTTAGACCCCTCTTCATTACCAGGACCTTCTGGGGCAGTGGCCGGTGAGGGAGGGACAGAACCTATGGAGAAAGAAGCAGAGCGAGAGGGTGAGCAGAACAGCCCAGAGGATCCCAGGAATATAGGCGATTCACAGGAGTCCACCAGATGAAGTTGAGGGACGTGTGAACAGGAGAGCTTGAGACCTGATGTCTCCTCTCAACATTTTTTCTCTGCTATGACCGCCTCAGAAGGACATAGAGAAAGAAAGCAACAGCAACATTTTCATGAAAATGGAGCAGATAAGGGGAAACGCCTCAAAACCATTTGGGGTTTTGAAACTTAATTCCTCAGTATTTTATGTTACAAAAGACTTTGAATTACAAAAAGATTTCAAATAAGTTACATCGACTTTGACAAAAACATAACTACTTAAAGACATTTGCATACACCACAGTGCATCATCTTGAATATACACACTTGAATTTACAGCAGTATATTAGTCATTAGGCTTCCTTTGGACTTTGAGACTGGAGGGTTGTGGGCTCGCCCTGTAAGCCAGTGAAGTCACACAGCTGATGTCTCTAAAAGGCGGGACATGTAAGGGCACCCAATCCCTTTCAATACTGAGTTGTGTTTTTATGGCCTGATTGACAGTAGCTTGGCCACAGGTTTTTTTATTGGTTCATGGGTTGCTGCCAGTCATTGGGAGGCTGGCCTCCACTGGCTGATTTTAAGTGATAATGAAGACTTACTTATTGGACTTTTATTTTTTATATTTTGTTTTTTCCTCTGTGGTGTTTAATTTTTAAGACTTCATGGAAGGCTTTGATAAGGCACTGAATACCATTAATGAGGGAACTAATTCTAGGACTGTGTGTTGCCATTCACAGACCTTTTGGTCCTATGATTGGCTGTAGTGGTTGTCATTCAAACTGGGGTCATTCCAAAGCCTCTGATTGGCTAGCCGTGAAGGAGAAAGTAATAGAAGGGAAGTCAACAGGCACATTATTGCCATTGATTTATGTTTTCCATATATTATGAGATTCCATGTATTTAAATATTACTTTCCCTGTTTTGTTTTTTAATTCAGCTTTTCATGAGCTGGTAAAGCACGGAGCCAGGAGATTGTTGGGAATATATTCTTAAGAATTTACTATGAGAGTTTTATTAATGTTTTAGAGGAGAAAATGACACTTGATTTTGAACATGTAATTCTACACGTCATTATAAGATTTCTCATTATTACTGTTCTATTTGTTCTTGTGGATCTGATCCTTATAACCTATATATACTGTATTCCTATTAATATACTCTTTCTTTAGCAGAACCAAAGGGAGTTTGGGCGTGAGAAAATATTTTTCCACCCTCTACCATCCCTAGAGGCACTTCCACTACCTTCTTTAACATTTTCTAGTGTATTTTTCTTGATATTCATAAATGTTTTCTTACCAGAAAGTAATTACATAGACTTTTGTCAGACACTCCAGTCGTCTTTGTTGTAGTTCTGTATTTTTTGTTTTATTCACCACTCACATTCCTCCCCTTCCTCATTCTTCTCTTTGTCACTTTATCATTTTTTCCTCAGTCACTTTAGGCTGTGAGGTTGGACAGGGAGGCCATCAGTGGTGATCTTCTGCAGCGCTGGTCTTTGTTGTAATATAAATACAGTCCAAAGACTCCACACCAGAGTTCATTGAATGAAACAAGCCAGTACAGGAAATTAAATTGTAAAACAAAAGACAAATAAAGAAATACGGTTATACATTTTCTTACTGTGTTACCTTGTTTTGCTGATTTACATACCCAAAAAAAATGTATACTGATATGCTCTAAATTTAAAGCGCTCAGTATACAAATGAATAGATGTTCAAAGAAACACCCTCTTTCCCTTACAATTTTAAATGCTGTTTTATATTGTTAGATTAAGCAGTACTAATTCTCCACACAGGAAACGGTAATGGAGTAATGTCATAAATATAAACAGCAGTTGTGTATTTAACATTGACATGCATTTATGTAATTCTGAAATTCCTGCAATACTGTATTTGTATTAGTGCAGTGCACTGAGTGATGTAAAAATGATTGAATATTCTATCATAATCCAATATTTCATTTGCTTGCATTACACACCCATCAGCTGCAGGTTTGCAGTTGTTGAGTGTTATTGATTCCATTTAACGTCATTAACACCAAGTTAAAAAAAATTACAACTTGCAGGCTGTAGCGTTGTTAGAACTGTGCATATTCATAAACCAGTTCCAAAGGAGACAGAGACAAACTGTTTATTTGCAACACCTCTCCAAATTGACAATGATAAAAATGCTTCAAATAACATTGTGTACAGATGAGAGGTACTGTATAAAACACATGGACCCTTTGACCATCACAGTGATAATGCATAATGCAGATGAGCTCGTAAAGTTCTGTCCATGGCGAGCAGTAACATCTGCTTGAACCCACATTCCTTATTCTTCAGCTCATCCATTTGCAGTCTCTGGTGCTTTATAACAACTGCAGATCAGAATGCTAAGGACATCAGTGAGCTTATAATCTTATTACTAACCCAACATCCTGTTGTATTAACTTGCACCAAACGGGTGTCATGTTTTTATATCTGAAAACTGCCTTCAAGCCTTTCCTCTCAGTATTTCCTAAATATCTGTATCATCAGCCATTTTACTACAGACATGTATCTCTTCCTCTAACAGCAGCTCTATTTTAAAGCTGTCACAGATCATCTGTGTCTCCACTTTTTCCACAAAGAAGAGGAAATATGTATGAAAACCAATCTAAGAGGTCTGGTTAGTGGCTGCTTTGACATACGCTTGTTTACAATCAAGGAATTTAAAGAAATTAAATTCAGTGGTCTTAAATTTGAAACATTTCTTCTCAGACAGCTCAGTTCAATCTGTTTATTGCCTGTTCTCTGTCGTGTTGGACCATCACTTCTGGTCATCTTTAATTGTGATCTTCCAGTTTTTAATATGATCCATAATGGCTGCTTAAATGATATCCAGTATTTATCTTTTCTCACATTAACTGCAGGTTGTCCACAGTGATGGCCTCCATGTTGATGCCGCCCTCCAGTGCAGTGTTGTACAGCTCAATGGCCTCTGCCAGGTCTCCGCTTGTCTCTATAATGGCTATTGGCTCTCCAAACTCATTACACATAATAGTGGGAGTGCCTTGAGTCTGAAACAGTGAAAAACATTGTGTGGTACTTAATACATAAAAATATCAATTTCACTTCTTAACTAACATACATAAATTACCTTACCTGTGCCAGGTTAGATGTCTGTATCTGAAAGACTTGAGACTGTCCAAACTGCACCCCCTGCTGGCAAAAAGCTGGTACTGCTGTTGCAAGGTTTATTTCAGAAGCATCCACGACAGCAAACGTTGCTGTATTGGTTTCTGAGGTAGCATCTCCATTGTGCTCTGGCTCCTGTTGCTGATTTTGGGTGCGATTGTGGGTCTTGCGATGGTTCCTTAGGTTTGATACAGTCCTGAAGGTCTTTCCACATTCAGTGCAGGCATGCGGCCTCTCGCCTGTGTGTGTACGGCGGTGTTCTGCCAGGTGCATGCTCTGCACAAAGCCTTTGCCGCAGAAGTCGCACCGAAATGGGCGCTCACCTGAATGTGTGCGCAGGTGTTCGCGCAGGTGTGTGTTCTGTCGAAACCGTTTGCCGCAGATTGCACAGGGATAAGGACGCTCGCCAGTGTGAACTCTCTGATGTAGTGTAACACTTGAGGCAGAAACAAACAGTTTTCCACATACTAGGCAAGGGTGTGACTTTTCGGTTGAGGAAGTGGAGCCTCGTGGCCTGCCTGGCCCATGTCCGTGACTTAGCTGGTGCAGGCGAAGATTTGCTGGAGAATTCAAGCGCTTGCCACAGATGGGGCAATCCAGATTGGGTCGTACCATTGAAGGAAAACTCTGTTGATCAGTACCATCTGTTGAACCTGATGCCTGCTGACTTCTAATCTGAGAATCCTGGGAGATGTTGTGCAGGTATGTTAGGTTGGAATGCTCTTCCAGGCAATGCAGGTCTCGTTGTCGCTTGCGCAAGAACCCTTCAGAACAATGTGGGCAGGGATAGGGTGCTGGTGACCCTGGGTGGTGAAGAAAACGATGAGCTATGAGTTTAGCAGGGCGGGTAAATGAGGCAGAGCAGTCTGGACATGGTGAGGGCATGGCATTTCCATGAAGATGCTGACGGTGTTGACGTAGATTTGAAGACTGGCTGAAGGCTTTGTGGCAAATGTCGCATCTGTACGGACGAACTCCAGTGTGCGTAAGTCCATGGCGAGAAAGATTAGCAAGAGAGGAGAAGGTCTTTCCACAGACGCTGCACTGAAATGGACGCTCACCTGTGTGGGTGCGCAAGTGGTTCCGCAGATGAATCTGTTTCTTGAATAGCTTTCCACAGATGTTGCAACTAAAGCGTCTTTCAGTGGCGTGAGTGGTTCGGCGATGGCGCAACAAACAAACCTGTGAGGAGAATCTTTTTTTACAAACAGGGCAAGGAAATTTTAGATTGTCCTCTGCAACAGGAATATTGAATTTACTTTCTTTGCATCCTTCCGCAGTAGTTGAAGGGTTGGGGTCACATGTCAGCATCTTTCCTCCATTTTGGGTTTGTTCTGTGTTTGAGAGTTTGAGAGCATACAGCCCATTCTCTGTTGGTTTTGCCACAGCGATACCTTCAATGAAAACAGGGCCTGTCTTACTGAGTTCTTTCTCAAGAGAAACTGGAAGTTCCTGTTTATTTTTTTTCCATGCAGCCTCTCGTTCTCTTGCTCTTTGGATGATGGAGAGAGTTGACTGCTTGGCCAGTACAAACTACAAAGGGGAGAGATTATAATTTCAATATGGTGACTTCATAATGATTTCATTATTTATTTACAGTTAATGTGTTAAAAAACAGTTCTTTGTAATATTATTAGGTTCAGCATTTTCATAGCATAAATGTATGCGACATCAACATCTGATATCCTCCACCAAAGTCAGTATGCAAGATAATATTAAATAGAATCTCTAATTGAATAAATGTGTTAATGACAACTATGGCATTACTTAAACGCCTACATATATTTCTTATATTTAATTCATCAAATGCATCGTATTAACTTTGATTTTTTTATATGTCAAGTTTATTATTTCAATAAGCATACTGGTTCAAAAGAGCAAAGAGCTTCTATCATTTTTCTCAGCTGATACCTGAGAGTCTGATGCCACTGACTCCTGGATTCTGTGTGTGCGGCGATGGTACAAAAACTTGGTCATGTTGGTGAAGGTTTTGGCACAAAACTGACATTTATGCAGTGGTTCAGATGTATGAGCTTTCCTAGAGTGAAGAAAAAAAGACAAGAATGCCAGATTTCATAAGATAAAACACAAATCACAAGCAAGATGTTTGCCTGTGTGTGTTAGTACCTGTGTATCATGAGTGTCATTTCTGTGGTGAAGCCATGTCCACAGTCCACACACAAAAAACGTGCCTCACCAGAGTGTGTGCGCATGTGTGTCTGAAGTGATACCAGTTTCTTAAACACTTTATCACATTCTGGGCACTCGTGAGTTCCTTGTTCGTGTACACGAATGTGTGCTGCGAGTCGATTGGCTGTCGTGAAAGTTCTTTTGCACTCCTCACACTGAAGGCTGCTGGAGGAGATGGGAGATGTCAAAGCCTGTCCTGCTGAGCGGGCTGGGTGTGTACGTCTTTCAACTTTACTTCTCTCTTCTAATCCGTTCCTTCTTCCATCATCTTCCTTCACTGCAGAAATGTCTTCATAGCCCACCATCACCCCAGTGCCCCCACCCTCCTTGTCCTGGCCTAGGAAGTGCTCCCCCTGGTGTTGAAGAAAGTCCTCTGGAGTGCTGAATAGAAGATTACACTCCGAACATTCGTAAGGATGGATAATTAAAATTTCCTCTTGTTCGTTCCTTACTGTGTTCACATGACCAGAGGACGGGAGAATGTTCAGAGCGGTCATGTTGTCCAGCCTGATAGCATCGGCAGATAAGAGGGGGGCAAGGAGTTTAGCTTTGCGGAGAGGAGCCTGGCCAGAACTGTCCACAATAGCTTGGGCGGAGCAGAACTGTAGGCGGAGCATAGCGGAGGCGGAGCCAGACACAGAAGCATTTGCTGGTACAAGCACAGCTCTGGTAGGGGCTGCAGATTTAGATGGAGCTTCTTGATTTCGAAGAGCCTAAATGGAGAAAACAAAAGTAAGCTTGTAAACTGTAACATCTTAAGAAAATGGTTGCAATGTGCTGTCATTGAAACTTATGAATTAAATGTTCGAATTAAAGGCATAGTGTTCTGTGATTTGTTATTAATGGATAAAGATCCCCAATACAAGTGTCGTATCAACAAGAACATAAATTGTGTCTGTATATTTATGTGAATGTGAAACAGACCTGGGCTAAGGTTAGGATCTCGCCTGCTCTTTGCTCATCCAGAACAAGATTTTGCACATTGTGTGACTGAACCTGAGTGAGTGAGCCATCCGGCTGAATAACAAATTCCTAAATCATAACACAAGAGGAATTCAGACACTGCAAGACAACAGTAGCAAGAGTGTGTTTCTGTGTGTATACTCACTGTTTCATTGCTTAATGTGCTATGGGTACTGCTTCTGCTGTGCGTCTGCCTGTGTTCCAACCACAGTTCAGGTGTGTCAAAGAGAGCCAGGCATTCCAGACACTGATACTGGATTGGCACTTCAGCATTGGCACCATCCACCTCTGTGACCTCACAAAGTCCTGAAAGCGATGCATAAACATGCCAATTAAAGCCAAGCTAAACTTTCAGGGCATCTAAAAACCTGGTATTCTGAAACATACAGCACAACTACAGACACTCACCCTGCCCTGCCTCCCTCATGTGCAGCTCCTGATGAAGCAGGAGTTCGTCTGGGTTCCTGAGGATGGTGCCGCACTCCAGGCACTGATACTGGCTCTCCCCAGTGTTGTAATCCTCATGGCTGGGCAGGACTTCTGTTTCGTCCCCCTCTCCTCCAGTGTGGATCTGCTGGTGCACCAGCACCTCCTCCAATGTATTAAAAAGCTGCTGACACTCACTGCACATGTATTGATGTTCTATATACTCCTGGTCACTCATGGTGACTGTAGTAGTTACAGTGTTAAACCTGGTGGGGGAAGGCCCTGGAACAAAAAAAACAGTATTAAATGCAAGTAAATCAAATATGTCATTTAAACAGTAAATGTGTCTTACATGTGTCTAAATGACCACATGTCTTAAATAATATTAATATAAATATACATTAAATATATAAGATTTAAATATTAAAATAAATACACGTAAGAGCTGTCACATGATGATAGACAGACATTAAAACGATAGCGATTTTTTTTTTTCATTATAGTGCCATGTAAACCCTGAAATGCATTAACATTATAATGCAGGATATTATAATATGGATATTTTTATAATTTAATATGAACTTCATAAATTTAATATAGCGGCAACGTAACAAACGTAACACACATAAGGCTGCATCACTAAATGATCAATATTACGCCCATCATTGCAGCAATAATGATACAGAGGGAAAGGGAGTAAGTTTATTGCCAATGCATACTAAACAACATGTAAAACTTTAAAACTAATGGCGCACGCACATCACATTTTATCAGGATGCATTGTGCTTACCTTGGGGCGGGCAGTTGGCGGCGCTCTTCAGATTTTGCCAGAGTTTGTGGACGCACCGCTGTCTCCTGATCGAGCCACCCCGCTGTACGGCGGTCGTCAGGCGGCGCTCTTCACTATTTCCCGCAGGTCTAAAAACGCTGAACGAGGCCTTCTTTCCTCAGCCGTTTCCTCGTGCGCTGCTGTTGGCCAATTTCTTGTGCTGCGTTCCTGTGCCTCGTGGCAGCTTTATGGTGTTCAGAATGCGTTTCCCAGCGAAACTAAGCTATTTTATTACACACGACGTGGTGTTTGTTTATATATTTTGATGTAAACACTACCGTTGATGTGGAATTGCACCGTTTGTCAGGCCTCTGTTCCTTGCTCTGTGCATAATGCCCCGCCTCAAGAGGGTTTGCGTGTGGTTGGCGGAATGCGTTGATTGGACGAAAAGACTGTCCGTTAAACCATTTTGATTGACGGGATGAGTATTGATAATAACAAGCAATCGAAGAATGTATGGTTGATAAATAATCAATCACAGAAAGATTTTTGTATTGATGGGAAGAATAATTATTACAGAACTCTAATTAAAGTTAATTGTACCACATTCTAAGTCAATACAAATGACAATAAAGCACTAATGAATAATGTTTTGAATCTGTTTTAAGTGATCAATGTTGACTAAAGTGGACCCATAATTGTTGTCTTATAAACTACAGATCTCATCAGAAACTTTTACCACTTTAATCTACCAATGTCCAGGTGCTCCACCATGCATGGGGACTTGATTAATTTCATTTATGATGGGCCTTGATATCAAAATATTTTTTTCACAACTGAACTGAACATTATCTTCCCCAGCTCATAATTCCACAATTTGACAAACGCTGTAAGTTTCATTCTAAAACCCTGTTAAAAACTGTTCACATTTTACACAAATATTTCAGTTGATAAAGGGCATGTGGGAATATTCTGTTGTTGTTTCTTTGTAAAACAAGAAATTACCAAAAAATGGAACATAACATTATTCCTATAATGTTATTTTAATGCGTTTTATTGTTTGATTTTGTATTGTATGTCGAGAAAAATTATGAACAGCTTGATGTGCTGCAGGATCTACTCACGTGAAAGAATTGTTGAACTTCATTACCCAGAAAACCAAGTCCACAGAGCGTCACTTTGCGTCAGCTCCAGTTGCCCAGCCACAGAGAAGAAAGGAGGCGCACAACATTAATGTTACAGTAGTCCCGCGATCTTGGTTTTTCTTTTAACGATTATTATTGTTTAAATTGACATATCCTCTGCGCGCCTGGGTCAGTCGATAGGTACACTTTACCCCTGCTCTGGCACACTCGCAACCCGAAATGAGCGGCAGCGGGCGGCCCAGGACTAGCTCGTTTGCTGAGCCTCCGGGAGCCGCTGCAGCCGTTACCGGAACAGCCGTCGCCGGTGGAAGCTCTTCAGGAAAACCAGGGGGCGCGCAGGCCTCAGGCGGGAGTTCGTCTGGTTTCGGAAACTTAAAGCTGGGCAGTAAGTACCATTCATTGATATCACACGAAAATAACAATAAATGTGATAATAATACACCATGAAGTGCTAATTTTCTGGACCGTGTGGTACGGTATCCATTAAGTTGCCTTATTATTTTGCCGTGATCGTGTTAACCTACTTTAGGCGGCTAACTGGCTACGCTAAAATGAGCTTGTTTTTGTAGACGGATCGAGGCTTTGACTGCGCTGACTATTTTAGCTCTAGAATCTAGTTTATGTGTATATTTTAAACACATTCGTTATGATCGAAAACATTTTAAGGACAGATTGAGCACTGCGTAAAGTAGGATTCGAGGTTGTCTGGATGTTCAGACGTCGTTGAAATTTCAAGATGTACTCGATTGCTAACAAAGCTCAGTTAGTCCTGTTGGTAACATTTCACGGAATGGGTCTTTAGTTAAATATTTGCCAGCAATATTTCTTTCTATGTGACTGTTGTTGTATTCACATTCTCCTAACTACTTTGACTGGCAGCTATAATATTCAAGCATCATTAAAGAGGGTTAAGGTGGTGTTGTCTCAGATCCTGTATAATTGAAAAACGCCTTAGAATCAGACACTACAACAAAATTTTGATTGTTAACGGTACCGTTTCCAAACAAACACATGTAATCGATCCTTTTAGAAGTCTTTGTTTTGACATCTGTCTTGTCAAGAAATTGTGGCCCTGGGTAATTTCAGGGTTTGTGTACTAGTGTTAAAATGGTAAGAGGCATAAACCTCTTCATTTGGTGCTCTATATATGATTCCCAATTATTTCAGTGCTAGCAGTGGATTTGATCTGCTCTGTTGCTGATAGCTTGATTTCCAGGAGCTGTGGGGATGGTGTGCTATTACTAGAAATGAAGAGATTTGTTAGTTGTGTGCCTGACTGTAACCCACAATCTTATGAGAATTATTGACCTAGTGATTAAAACTTAGAGACGTTATTGAGTTTGTCCATCTTGGTTAGGTTAGCCATCAATTCAGCTTTATAAATGATTTGGCAAATCTTGTAGTTTCAACTAATTGATGTGTTGATGATAGTTATGGTGCTAAACTGATGAAATGCATGTTAGCAGCCAATTTCAATCATAAATACTGTCCACCTGGATTCAGCGAAAAAAAATAAAATAAAAAGACAAAAGGTCATTTTGTTCTGGTAAATCTGTCCTTTCTTCTTAGAATTATAACTGACAGCAATTGACAGACCAAACATCACCTGATTTTCAGGCATCCATTATACAGGTCTGTTCTTGACCACAGGTGGAGAATTTCTCAATCTTCTCCACCATTTTTGTTCAAACAACCTAAGGGTGTGTTTCTGCAGTTCCCTGTGATAAGCCTTTCTCTATGTTCCATTGTGTATTTCACGATTAGTTTACAATAAACACGTCACTGTGTGGAACTTTTTAAAATTGCTGTTTTTTTGTGAGAAATAAATAAACTAGAGTAGACTACTAAACAAAACTAGACTCTAACTAGAAATTACTTTATTAAAGAGAAAATCAATAAAAGACTTTGTTAGCCTACAGGGAAATGAGTGTAACAAATAGTAGTAAATTTGGGTTGGAACCAAAATAGAGTATTAAGAAAGTCACATTTATGTCCAGGTTGAACTTCTAAAAATAAGAAAAAGAGCCAGATAAGCACTATGGTAACCAAACATTCTGAGAAGAGTCTGCTAATAGGACTATTATTGATTTTTTTTTAAATGAATTTCTGATATGCTGTTTTTATAATGTGCTGTGTAAGGATAAAAGCAGAGTTTAATAGGAAAAATAAGATACATTTACATTTATGCATTTGGCAGACACTTATCCAAAGCGACTTACAGTACATTCAAGTTATACATTTAATCATTATGTGTATCCCCTGGTAATTGAACCCACAAGCTCTGTGCTGCTAACGATATGCTCTATCAGTTCAGCTGCATCTTAAAGGTAATTTGTTTATTGCATTTGTAGGGGATAGTGGGAAGGTGACAACAGTAGTAGCCACACCAGGACAGGGACCCGACCGTCCTCAGGAGGTCTCATACACAGACATCAAGGTTATTGGGAATGGTTCGTTTGGGGTGGTGTACCAGGCTCGACTTATTGACAGCCAGGAGATGGTGGCCATAAAGAAGGTGCTTCAGGATAAGAGGTTTAAGGTAAGATCAAATGTGACAGATCCATTAAACTCTGTTGTCTGTGCCCCAGTTATATTTCTTTGAAATTATGCAAATGTGGATCAGCTGGCCTTGCGTTTACAGTTCACATTACCTGTTGTGAACCACTGAACCAAGACTGGTGTCTATGTTGCAGATTTGCTTTAAAGAGGAACTATTATGCTAAATTCCCTTTACATGGTGTTTGAACATAAATATGTACACAACCACACTTTAATGGTAAAAATCCACCCACTTCATTTTTATATAATTCCTATAAATCCTAAACAGTGTCTCGGATTGAGCTATGCCTATTGTGATGTCATTAAAGGGGAACCATCTTTGCCCTGTTAGCATGCTTACAAGTTATGTTGTTGATTGTAACGGCTAACATAAAGGGGGTCACGCACTGATGCATGCAGGTCACATTCTGCATGCATGAGCTCAAATTTAAAGTTTACTGCTGATGCAAGATGGAGCAGTTTAACCTGGTCTTTTATTTCTACTTTATTGAAATAAGTGGCTTTTAAACATTCATCAATAAATCTCACTGGCAAATCCATTATTATTTTCATGTATCTGTTGTCTAGGCCTCTGTGTGGTATTTAATGCATAACTGGTGACTATGTATACAGTTTGATTAAAAACTGTCCTTTTTAATTTCACACATAATTTCTTGTCTATAGAACCGTGAATTACAGATAATGAGGAAGTTGGACCACTGTAATATTGTCAGGCTACGCTACTTCTTTTACTCCAGTGGAGAAAAGGTTTGTATTTTTCCTATAATATTTACAGTTTTGTACCTTTGACGCAATAAATAGTTGATGAATGGTGTCACTAAAATCTATCTTTTCTCTCCCTTCAGAAAGATGAAGTATATCTAAATCTGGTGCTTGATTTTGTACCAGAAACTGTATACAGGGTGGCACGCCACTTTAACAAGTCCAAGACCACCATCCCCATTATCTATGTCAAAGTAAGTCTGTGTAATGCCTATTGCTGCTAATGTGCTTATTTATATGTACATGCACAATAAACAATAACATCTTTCTCTCCTCCCCATCTCGCCCACACCACCCTCCTCGCCCATCCACATTTCTCCACCTCTGTCTCTCTCTCAGGTGTATATGTATCAGTTATTTCGCAGTCTGGCGTATATTCATTCCCAAGGTGTCTGCCACAGAGACATCAAACCACAGAATCTCCTGGTGGACCCAGACACAGCTGTACTCAAACTGTGTGACTTTGGCAGGTACGTGTCGGTCAGTTAATTAATCAGTCCAGTGTTGGTGTTTATGTTTGATTTTTAATAAGGTGGTAGGTCAGGCACAAACTACAAAATACTCCTTGTTATTCCATATTTGTGCTTGTTTTCTAAATCATTAACATTACTAACTAGTTGAGTGGAAAGCCTTGTTGTCATGTTTTCCTATGTGCACCTGTACTGCCACTGTCAAATGTTAAGCAAGATCTAATCACTCTGTGCGAGTTGCCTCGGGAATAGAGTAATATTTGGATTAATCATGCATTACCCAAGTAATTATAACACATGTAGTTGCCAGAAAGGTTTGCAGTGAGCTATTCAAAATGTGGCAAAGCTTTTTTTAGCCCTCATGTCCTAGGCTGTTAGGTTTATTTGAAGTCTGCAGCTTACGTTAGTTTTCACTGGGTAAATGTACCTTTTTTGTAGCATAAATGCTGCAGCACTGTTGTGATAATTGAGTGTTTGTTTCTTTCAGTTAAGAGAATTAATTTAAAATTCTACCCCCCTATTTTTTAATCTCCACAGTGCAAAGCAGTTAGTTCGCGGGGAGCCCAATGTGTCGTACATCTGTTCGCGGTATTACCGTGCCCCTGAACTGATATTTGGAGCCACAGATTACACATCCAACATTGACATCTGGTCAGCTGGATGTGTATTAGCAGAGCTGCTGCTGGGACAACCCATATTCCCTGGTGACAGTGGAGTGGACCAGCTAGTGGAGATCATTAAGGTGAAGGGATGATAGAAAGAACAGCATTGTTGTATTAAGGCATAAAGTGAGAAGCTCCAGTTTGTGAGAGCCTTTGCCTGTCTACAGGTTTTGGGGACCCCCACAAGAGAACAGATTCGAGAGATGAACCCCAATTACACAGAGTTTAAATTCCCACAGATCAAAGCACACCCTTGGACAAAGGTAACTCGCACCTGTTACTACAATTGTAGTAGTGACGATTCTCAGTTAAATCGCAGACAAACAAATTAAGCATTTATTAATTGTATCTTGTCTGATTCACTAGAATCGTAAAATAGCCATTTATTATTGAAAATGTATAGAATCAATCATTTTATTTTTACAAATAATTATTTTTGCATGACGCTGGAAAAATGCAGTGCTATGGTTTTAAATACAGTTAAACCCTAATCATGGATTTTACCTACAAACTGATGCTGTAGTTGAGATGTTTTCAGTGGTCAGATGATGTGTGTGTGTGTGTTAGGTGTTTAAGCCGAGGACTCCTCCTGAAGCCATTTTGTTGTGTTCTCGTCTGCTGGAATACACGCCGGTGACACGTCTCTCACCACTGGAGGCCTGCGCACACGCTTTCTTTGACGAGCTGCGCCAGCCCAACGCCCGCCTGCCTAATGGCCGAGAACTTCCCCAACTCTTCAACTTTAGCCCTGTGGGTGAGTTGAACTGAGAGAACTGCCACTTCTCTTCAGCTTCAGCCCACTATCCTCCTCCATCGTTGTCTCTGTTTCTCACACACATCAGAAAAATAGGCTGTCTAAAAATCTATTGTATTTTTAACCAGAATGCAACCTCTTGATTAACAAAGATGCTTTTGTAGGCATACACCAAGAATATGCAGGGCTCAAGAATTTAGTCATTAGTGACAGGCAGGAAAATGTCATTAGATTCAGTGTTTTATCAGCATTTATGCAAGAGTGATTCTGATCGCCAGAGCTGCACCACAGTTTTGCATCATTCTGATGAGCCACAGTGTCTGAATTGTGAACTGTTTACTCAAGGTTCATTACACTTAAGTCAGTCTAATTAACTGTGGTTCTAGTGAATCTGTAATTAATGTGTAATTATAGGAGTCAGTGGTTCTCTAGTCGCCTCAGTCTGGAATCCTGAGAATATTTAGTGAAATGGTACAATTTTAATTTGGTTCTAACTAACTAACTGACTCGATTCTTATTCAGTTCTCATCATCCACATCCAAACTAATGATGAAAAAAGCTGTGAAAATGTCAAATACAAATATGACTCGGTAACCTTTCTGTTTGTCTTCCGCGCCTGCAGAGCTGTCAATCCAACCACAGTTGAACTCCATTCTCATTCCTCCCCATGCTCGCTCGCAGACAACACCTGCCGCACACGGTACTGGTTGCAATTAGTGCACACACACACACACACACACACACACAGTCTTTGATTTATCCTGTATGATAAATCTGTATGGAATAATGCTCCTGATTGGCCTGGTGTACATTTCTGATATATTTTAACTGTGTGTGTGTGTTTTCCACAGAGGGCAGTGGTTTAGATGGTCCAGCCCAGTCAAGCTCAGCACCAGGACCCCTGAGCAACAACACCTAATTGTTCCTTTGGCATTACTTCTATTACACAATGTTATCACCCCTCTACGCTCATCCCTGCTTTTTCATTCCTCTGTCCTTCCCACAGCAGCTCCAAATGTCTCTCTTGCTCACTCTCTCCCACATACTCTTGTCACCTTGTGTTATATGTAGTCATATTCTCCCTTAATGGTTAGAGTGTGTGACGTTAAAATGACATAAGTCAGCAGGAGGGGAGATAATAAGGTTGACTAAAATCAGCATGCATCTCTGCATCTTGGCTCCAAGTCTGTTTCTGCTGTGAGCTGATTGGTCATTAAATTGATTATATTTAGGTTTGAAAACAGGGAAGGGCTTGTTAGGGCATCACTGCCCCCAGTGGCTGGACGAGCGCTGCACAGCTACGCTCTGTGCCACTGTGTATATCATCCATTTAAAACATTTTAAATAAGTAGTTTGAATCAATTTTATTCTTAAACTTTGATACGTTTTAGATTTCTTTGTGTTCTTGGACAAAAGCAAGGACCGTGATGTGTTTTATGAAGCAGTGAGAGTAAGATGTCATTGTTTTGAGTGTAGGTATGTGTACAGAAAACTTTCTCTTTGAAAGTGGAGATGGACAGATATGAGCTGAAATGGGTCGAGTGTCTTATGTTTGTCTGCAGTATGTCTGCTAATGTTTCACTGTACTTTCATTGTAATGTTTCAAGTAATCATTGCACCCACACTTTTATTTTAATTTCTTTTAAGGAGAATAAGCTTAGACAGGGTTATCTGGGAATTTTTGGTCTTTCAGTATAAAAACTTGATGCTCACTTTTACTTTTTGTGCATGTACACATACACAGGCCAATTCCATCAACAGTTATGTTAACCATTTATTTTCATTACAGTTGTATATTGTGACTCTAAACCTGTGTGTGGGTATGTTTATATAACTGGACATGCCCATGTGTACAAAAGTATGTTTGTGGTTTTAACAGGGGTATGGGAGCATGCTTGCTCACACAGTGCTGGATATACCACAAATTCCAAAAATAAACGCAGCAAATGAGACTTTTACAAATGGAGCTGTTTGTCTTTCGCTTCTTCCATCCCTCTTCTGTCCTCCTCTCTCATCGCTACTATGTAAATGCCATGTACCATTTATTTTGGTATTTTTGTTATTGTTATTCTGTTATCCTTGTAATTAGATTTTTTCCTAGTGGAGTAGTGCTGGGAAAAACAGAAACCAGCCTTTCTCTCTCGCTCTGTTTCTCTAGCCCGTTCTCTCTTTCAGCTGTTCCTTCATCATTCAAGTGTATATAACATTTCATCCGGCCTCTCTGACTGTAGAGAGGAAGACAAAACTGAACAAAATTATGGTTTTTACCTGACATCACAGTCTTTCTCTTACTCTCTCTCTCCTAGTCCGCCCACCTGCCCTTCCCCCTCCTCATCAGTGTTAATTCAGATCCTTTTATTTATTATGTTGCTGTCTGGTTCAGATTTTTTAACAGACTGATGGAGGAGGGGTTTTTATGTGTGATGTCATTGGTGTAATGTTCATATCTCAAACTCTGCAATATGTCTGATGGATGTTCTGGAAAGGGCAGGTTCACACAGGCTGCTCGGGCCATCAGTGAAAAAAAATGAATGGTTAAAGGGAGAGAGAGGGAGAGATAAACAATGTTTTTGTTTGTTGGTATAAATAATAAACTCATTAATAAAGTTATAATGTCTCTGTGGGTTAAATTGTGTATTTGTAATTGTGAGCAAAGTTTTGATTTAAACAACATTACTTAGTTTAATGACATAAATATTACATTGGGGTATACAATTACAAACTGCTCATAAAATTCTTTTAAAGCATTGTTGCCTTATAACAAGATGGTCCATGATTTCAATTCCAGCTGATTGAGGATGTCTTTCTGAGTGGAGTTTGCTTGTCCTCTTTGTGTCAGTGTGGGTTTTCACCAGCTACTCTGGTTTCCTTCCACAGTCCAAAGACATGCATGATACTTGAATTAGAGATACATTCCTTGTACTGACTTCCCTGTATATTGTTTCCTGCCATTAATATAGCCTTAGTGGTGTTAAAAAATCTGAATCTTAATATTTAGTGGCACTTGCAAAGTTTTAATTTTTTTTTAAGTCTCAGTGAACTACTAAACAGAAAAACGCCATTCAAAAATATTTAAAACAGGGTGGGTCTTTATTAATTTAGCTATGTATACATAATTTAGCCAGTTTAATTGTAGTTTAATTGCATTTGGTCATTATTAGTGCTGTTGACCCGTAGGGCCCAAGTGGCCCCTCATGACACGTTATTGCATTACGCTTGACCCAAGAGGGATTCTATTGGTGAATTTGAAAGAGTGTTTTGGACCAATCACGGTGCATGTTGTTGAGACGTTCCTTATAGGATTTTTGACAGATACGAAAGGAGAAGGCTGTAATCGGTAAGTTGTTTATGTTATATTACTGCTCCAATGTTTTTTTT